>CAUYLG010023788.1:0-31160 GCA_963573385.1 Cacajao melanocephalus
CCCATTCAAAAGTGGGCGAACGATATGAACAGACACTTTACAAAAGAAGACATACACGAGGCCAACAAACATGAAAAAATGCTCATCATCACTGGTCCTTAGAGAAATGCAAATCAAAACTACATTGAGATACCATCTCACACCAGTTAGAATGGCAATCATTAAAAAATCTAGAGACAACAGATGCTGGAGAGGATGTGGAGAAATAGGAACACTTTTATACCGTTAGTTGGAGTGTAAACTAGTTCGACCATTGTGGAAGACAGTGTGGCGATTCCTCAAGGACCTAGAAATAGAAATTCCATTTGACCCAGCAATCCCATTACTGGGTATATATCCAAAGGATTATAAATCATTCTACTATAAGGACACATGCACACGAATGTTCATCGCAGCACTGTTTACAATAGCAAAGACCTGGAACCAACCCAAATGCCCATCGATGATAGACTGGACAGGGAAAATGTGGCACATATACACCACAGAATAGTATGCAGCCATAAAAAATGATGAGTTTGTGTCCTTTGTAGGGACATGGATGAACCTGGAAACTATCATTCTCAGCAAACTGACACAAGAACAGAAAAATCAAACACCACATGTTCTCACTCATAGGTGGGTGTTGAACAATGAGAACACATGGACACAGGGAGGGGAACATCCCACACTGGGGTTTGTTGGGGAGAAATAGGGGAGGGACAGCAGGGGATGGGGAGTTAGGGAGAGATACCATGTGGAGAAATGCCAGATATAGGTCATGGGGAGAAAGGCAGCAAATCACACTGCCATGTGTGTACCTATGCAATAATCTTGCATATTCTTCACATGTACCCCCAAACCTAAAATACAATTAAAAACTTTTCATATAATTAATAAATGATAAAACTATTTTAAAAAAAAGAACATTTGTGATCATGGAAGAAGGTCAAAATACCAACATTAATAGGAGTTTGGAAGAACTGGGTTTCAAGACTTCAGTGGAGGAAGTCACTGCAAATGAGGTGCATAGTAGGAGAACTAGAATTAGAAATAGAGCCTGAAGATGTGGCTGAATTGCTGCCCTCTCATGATACAACTTGAATGGATGAGAAGTTGCTTCTTATGGATAAGCAAAGAAAGGAGTTTCTTGAGATGGAAACTACTCCTAGTGAAGATGCTGTGAACATTGCTGAAATGACAATAAAATATTTAGAATATTTTATAAACTTAGGGATTAAAGCAGTGTCAGAGTTTGAGAGGATTGACTCTAATTTTGAAAGACACTTCACTGAGGGCAAAATGTTATCAAATAGCATCTCATGTTACAGAGAAAGCATTCATGAAACAGTCACAGTAGCCAACCTTGTTGTTTTCATAAGAAATTGCCATAGCATACCCAAACTTTCAGCAACCACTACCCTGACCATCAGCAGCCACCAACATGGAAGCAAGATCCTCCATCAGAAAAAGAATTATGACTTGCTGAAATCTCAGATAATCATTAGCATTTTTAGCAATATAGTATTTTTAAATTAAGGGATGTACAGTGGTATGGCACATTTAATAGACTATAGTGTAAAAACAACTTTTATATGCACTGGGAAACCAAGCAATCTGTGTGACTCCCTTTGTTTTGATATTCATTTTATTATGGTGGTCTGGAAGCGAACTCGCGATTTCTCTGAAGTATGACTGTTTTTGAACATAGAAAAATATGAAAAAATATAACAAATTTGTACTGTAACAGGGCAATTATTAAAACTTGTTTAAAATTGGTTTCAGAATTCAGCTTAAGTAGACAATATCGGTTTAAATGGTGGGAGTTAAATGATCAAATTACACAACATGTGTATTAGGAAATGCAGGTTCCAGCTTCACAGGTCCTTTAGTCTATGCTACTAATGAAGCAATTTGCTCTGCGTCCAGTCCCATTTCACTAGCTGTCATCTACGATTAACGAATGCCGTAGAAGGGTCACTCCAGATCGGCACCCTTTCTTTGCAGAGATGCCCACTTAAAGGAGAAGGTTTTTTTTGTTGTTTTTGTTTTTTTCTGCTATAGGTGATGCCACAGGTGAAAGTCATTCCATGGGAGATTTTTCTAAATGTTTTCATTAGGTATCATTGAAAAAGACAAACCTCCCCGGCTAAAACAACCTATTTTTATGGCTAAGAGCTTATTTAACACAGGGCTAGGCTACCTCTGTCCAACCTCCAGAGAGGAAGAAAGAAATCAAGCAAACAAACAGAAAACAACAATTAAAAAAAACAAGCTAACCTGGGAGTTTTCAAGGAGCACTTAATACTTAAGGAAAAGAACAGTGCTTTATTGACTCATGCATTTCCCCCAGAGCTCCTTGCTTGAAGGGAGACATTGTAACATTGTACTGCCTACAGGCTTTTCCAGAAAGGTTCTTAATTAAGATTAAAGCACAACCCAAACTCTAACATCTCTCTTTCTCTTTCTTATTCTTTCTTATATAACCGATCTCTATTTTGTAAGCCTCTTTTGGAAAAAGATAGTTAAAAAAAAAAAAAGCAACACATCACACAGTATGGCAACCACCTTGTAAAATGTAACATTACCAACAAATGTCAGAAAGTATGGCATTTTTTTAAAAAAGAAAGCTCTGTTTAGTCATAAAGTGATTTACATCTTCTCTAACATAAATTTAGTATTGTGTATACTCTGTGTAGTCTCATTAACAGAAGTGCATACATATCACTTTGTTTTTAAAAATTAAATAAAAATATACATCATGGTATTTTTTTGTGCATAAGAAATCATACATAATTTAAAATAATCTAATCAGCTCAGTTCATGGAATGAAATCTCCGCTATATACAGAATTGTACTTATGTAATAAATATTTATTGAGCACCTAATATATGTAAAACATTGCTTATAAATTAAAGGTGTTCACATTTATTCAGCAGTTAATGTAACCAAAGACTTTACTACTACAAAATGATGATTTTTTTAAAAAAAATGAGAAAGTAAGTTTGTGTTTTTTTCATTTAAAATTCTTTATCAACATTATAGACATCTTTTGGATGAACCAAATGTAATTTTTAAAATAGAAATTCTTGCGTTGAATGGCCTAATTTCTTTGGGAAATGTCACATAAATTTTGGGGCCACCGTAACAGCCTAAGGAAGCAATGGGGTATTGGTGCTGCTAACTCTTTGGGGAAACAATTTGCAGAGGTTCATAAAACCATTTGAAAATTTTTATTGCAATAAAATCCTAAGCAGTAAGACATGAGTGAAATGACTGAAACAAATAGAGGTTTGTAACATACTAACTAATGTTTACTGAGCACTTGCTAGGAAGTCAGTGCTGATCTAAGCCCTCTCCATGACTTATCTCATTTAATCTTTAGACAATTGCATATGGCAGGCTCCATTAATTTTACCAAGTTGCAGAGACAGACCAAGGAACAGCTTAGAGTAGTTTCAGACCTAGGAATTAAATCTCAGCTCCAAAGCTCATGCTTTTTACCTCATGTAAAATATGGCAAGCAACTGAAACAAAAAGACTTGCTTTTTGGAACAAACATTTGCAGCTGACCTCTAAACTAAGAGGCAGATTTGCAATCAATTTCATGTTCTTTGGAGAGCAGCTGCAGCCACTAATCAAAGGGCATGTATTTGCAACCATAGGAAGTGAGTAGACCATTTGGTTTTTAGCAGCAGGTGCACAAATAAAAATTAGCATTAGCAATTTCAGTTTTGAAAATTAAGAGCATATATTTGGTGATCTTTCCATTCTTATGTCTCTTTGACTTAAATTAAAAAGCATGATGCTTTAGTTTATGTTATAGACCTTTAGCCATTGAAAAGCTCTTAATAGAAATATTCTATGCCCATGAATAGAAATAGTTCTCTGTTAAAAACATTTGAGAAAGTCACTGGAAAAGACTCAATTTATTATTAAAGTTGGAAATATTTCAAAGAAATTAATGTGTGTTTATAGAATAAATTATAATAGAAATATTTAACAAACAATGACAGTTCAGACTCTCATTTATCAGAGTAGATGTTGGCTTAAACAACGTGTGCATGTGTGAATTTGACAGATTCTTAAACAATTAGAGATATGTGGGTATTATGGATTGAATTATGCCTCTCTCACCACACACGCACCCAATTCATATATTAAAGCCCTGACTCCCAATGTGACTGCATTTGGAGACAGCAATTTTAAGGAGGTAGTTAAGGTTAAGTGAGTTTGTAGGAGGAGGACCTAATCCAATTGGATCGGTGTCCTTAAGAGGAGGGCAGTGGAGGGGCCCGTATATGAAGGACAGCAGTGTGAAGACGCTGTAACCAGGGAGCTGTCCACAAGCTAAAAAGAGAGACTTCACCAGAAACCAACATTGCTGGCAACTTGATCTTGGGCTTCCAGCCTCTCAAGCTGTGCGAAAATAAAGTTCTTCTGTTTCAGCCACCTAGTCTGTGGCCTTCGTTACTGTAGTCCTAGAAGATAAATACAGTGGGAGTAACTATTTATGTTTAAATGCAATTTTTACTTTAATTTTTAAAATCAATAATACATAGAAAGAGTTGATATAGTGAAACAGTTACATGAGTTTCTTAAATAACAGTAATACAATAACATTTAAAAATGGTCCTGGGTTCTCAATTTCTTGGAAAAAATTTTCTACATTTAAAATATTTAACCTGGCATATATACCTTTATACTTGTAAGTAAGCCAGGTTTGTTTTTTAAAAACTCTGTTTTGCAAATTAACTACTGAATTCAGACTCTCAAAGATTTTACTCTCTTCTCTTACACTGGGATCAAACACACACATAGACTTCCCCCTTCCTTTGATAGTTATTGATATAGCCATGTCATAATTTTAAGTTAAATAAACACTAAGCATTTATATTATTATGGTTGTCAAATAATATGTCAGTAAATCATACTAATAGTTTGTGATTATCTATTCCTCTTTTAAAATGTATTTTCTCTAGCATTAGCAGTAGTCCTGTTTATTCATTTTCCTTAATTATAATTATCTAGTATGTATCAATCATCCATTCCCTAAATCTCTTTCCAAGATATATCTCAACTTGCAATATTCCCAAATCATCATCCTTTTTCCCTACTGGAATTATTCTTCTGAATTTAACACTGTCTGCTCACTCTCCAGGCCTGCTACCGGGCTGGGCTAATATCTTAGTATATCCCTTCACATTCTTCTGATAATTTCTTTCAATTTTCTCTCAGCTGAGTCCTGTTGCTGAATTCTATGTTTTCCCTTTCCTTTTCTCTCATTTGTTCCTTCATTTTAGTAGACTAAATCTTATAACAGTTTCTTGAGAAAGAGTACATGGAGGCTAAATTTGTGACTTTTAATGTCTGAACACATCTTTATTATTCAACAATTTCATCATGTTTATAATTTCATCAAATAGGATAAAATTATGAAACGCCACTGTTGTGGATTCCACTAGACCCTACTAGACCAGACAAATAAAAATAGAGTCACTCATGCTAAGTGCCACAGAACCAAATTAAAACTTTAAGGAAGTAGGTAGATCCCAAACAGACCAGTTTTTCCAGAGAACAAGAAATTCCAGTCTACCTGAGCCACCATAATAAGAAATTCCCCTCTGTTTTAACTTAAAAAAAAAAAAAGTACCCTGATGTTAATCAATAGCTTTTCTACCAATGCTGTTTTCTTGTTCCCACCTTACAAGATCCACTGTTTAGCCATTGTCCAGTGGGAGTCCTCAGGACCTCTTGTAGAATGGATGCTGCGCTGATTCATGATTTGCAAATGAAAAACCAATCAGATCTTTCACTACATTTGTTGTAATTTTGTCTTTTGGCAAATATAAAAAAACTTCTCTGAAAGTCTTTTTAACTTTATAGTTTAAAAACATTTCTCTACATGTTTCATAGTTACTGATGACTCCAAAGACATACTGAATTTTAATGCTCTGCATGTAACTGATTTCTTTTTTAATTTAAGAATATTCTTTGTACCTAAGATTCTGAAATTTTATGAGGATAAAACATTGTTTTGGTTACTTTTCAGACCATGGCATTTACAACTGTAAAGTCATGTCTTTAGTGGGATGTTTAACTTTTGTTTTTCTTTTTTCTTTTGCTTAAGCCTTTCTGTTTATTTTTCATTTTTCATTTTTTATTTATTTTTTACTTATATGGTCTATCAATTTTATTAAGTAAATGTTGGACTTCCTGGGATGTTCTTGACATTTTCTTAACTTTTTTCTCCTTTTTTGTCCTAATATTGTGAAAATTATCTCCTTTTTTTTACTTAAATATGCTATTGATTTTTAAAACTTTGTTATCAAATTATTTATCTTTCAGGATTTTTTTTTCTTTTGAATGTTACCTCTGTTAATTTGTGAGTGCAATATGTTTTCTTACCTTTTAAAGATAATAATTACAGACGTTTAATGGTTTCTTGGCTCCCTTCATTGTCTTTGGTTTTCTCTCAGTTCCTGTGATTCTCTCTTTCGGTTTACACATGTCTCTGTGTTTCAGGACACAGGCTTTTCTTAAATGTCTAATAGTGATTATCTGTGTGTTGGTATTTAAGGATAGGCGCTAAATATTTTATTGCAATCCTGGGCAGATATTTCATTTCTTCTTCACTTCAGTAATCATATTAAGGTTTTTATTGCCTCCAATGTCATGTCATATGTTGTGAGACATATCACCTTCTCCAGAGTAGAATTTAAATATGTTGCCCGCGAATAAGCATGTCTTAGACTACTGGTAAAGTTTCTATAGATACATAAGAATGCAATATCTCTAACAAGATAAAAGTTGTTCCTCTCTCATGAAATAGACTCAATGTAAGCAGGTAGTACAGGGCAGGTACAAACCCCTGTTCCACAAAACTTACCTATTTCTCAACCAGAGGAAAGAAGGAAAGAGTGCAGAGTAAGCAGCTGTCTCATAAAAATGTGATATGCAAATTGTACACATCACTTCTACTTGTGTCCCATTATTGAAAATGGAGTCACATGGCTTTACCAGCTGCAATGGAAACTTTGAAGAGTCATGTTTAGCTGGGTGACCATGTGCTCAGACAAAACTTAGAGCAACGAACATTTCTATTACTAAAAGGAAGAAAAAGAGAATAGATATTGATTAAAAATTAGCAATGATGCCCACAAGAGCCAAATACTGGGAGTTGGAGATCTCACAATTCAGGATGTAGATTTTTATTTAATTTTGCTTATTTCAGTACCATGTGTCTGACATCAGCTGTGCTTGATGTCATACTCAAGAATTCCTGTTTTCTTGCTTTTTTGCTTCTTAGTTGGCTCACTCCTTTGATTTTTAAAGCTCCAAGTTTCTGCCTTAGAGTTGGGAGTTGGTTGTCTAGCTCAGTAACTTGGGAAAGATGTACAGTTGCTTAACTCTCAATTGAGAAAACTCAATTGAGTGTCCTCTTTCTAGTCCTATGGGAAACTCCAGAGCAACTTGGAGCTTCCAATTCTTGAGCCATCCTAGGAATCCATGGTGTAAACAGGCTTCTTTTCTGGATTTCCATCAGAAATTTCTGGCCAACACCTAGGTACACTTAGGTTTAGCTTTCTCTAGCTCACTAAGTTACTTACCCAAACTTTGCAGCCGTGGTTTTCTTTCCTATCCCCCTTGTTTTTGTAGATATATGACTTTAAAAAAAAACACCTTTATTCTATTTTTAGCAGAGTTTTTAATATTTGACAGGGTATCATTATGTTACTATCTTGGTAGAAGGTAGAAATAATACAGTGCAACAAAATGTGACATACATGCTTCTTACCGGACTCTTTTCCAGTAAAATCACACAAGATAAAATAGAGAAATTGGGACCTAAGGAAAATATATTCATTTCTTTCTGACAAAATGATTACATTTTTGACCCTAAACGTTTTCCTTTTCATATTAGTTGTGTCTATGTAATTTTGTTGCAAAACCATGTAGACATGAGAGATTGCTAAATGATTCTAAATGCTGATATAAGTTGAATGGAAAGGGAGAAACTTCTACTTTCACAGTGCTGAGGCTATACAAGCATAGGAGAGGAGACTCATAGGGTTATAAGTGAACATATAGCTGCTGGGGGTAGACAATTGGTGGAGATCACAATAAGAAGACAGGAAGTCTAGTGGGGCCTGGTGAAATGGAAGAGGTGGTTTTAGAAGGCTGAGGTATAGAATCCCCCAGAAATGGTTAAAGGTGGATCCATATCATGGATCCATAACGTCAAATCTGCAATTAAGACAAGCGGTAAACTTCACCATGGACTAGAAGCAAATGCTAGGAACACCACCATTTGCAAATCTGATACAAGGGAACCACTCTCATTCTCAATATAAATAAAAAGGGAAGACACATTCCAGTACTGAAGAAATTTGGGTACTTGCAGATTGACCCTAAGGGAGCAGGGTAATCAGTGCAGGGATCCAGAATTTAAGGATGTAGTAGAATTAGACTTGAGAAAGCAAGGAAAACACCCAGTGACTAGACCCAGCACATGTGTTCATTTAGGGACCTGTGGTGAAATCTATTTGATGTTAAATCATCAAGCTACTGAGCTAAGCTTCTTAAAAGTAAGGTTGATACCAGGTTTTTAAGAGGCTTAGTTTATAGATAGATATTATATGCATTCAGAAGTAGAAATTACAGGAAGACAGAGGATTAGAGTAAAGGAAAGGAAATTATATATTTTCTATTTACCTGGAGACACTCCTTATTATCTATGCCTTAGGATATAATGTATCACATCAATCATTGTTACGTAAAACCCTGGAGGAAAAAGATCCCACACTCTAGTTTTTAGTTACACTGTTCTTTGTCCCTTTCTGTAAAATGTAAGGCAGCAGGACCTCTGGGCCAGCAGAAGATGTCCCAAACCGGGACTGTCTCCATGTTTAAGTAGTAAATAACTATCAAAGTGACTAGAAGTTTTGTGATGAGACCCAATAAACACTAAGGGCATAAAGTGGTTTCATTCTAATATATTTTTAAGAAGAATAAAACAGACGCAGCACATTTTCCTTATTTTCTACACATCAAACTTGCCACCAAGTTTGTTTGTTTTTATCTTTAAAACTTTCTTAATTATGCCCCTTCATCTTGATTTCTATAGCCATTTTCTTAGTAAATACTCTCATCATCTTTCTTTGTGTTGCTTCAAATGACTTCTGCCTTATCTCACTATTTCTAATTCATCCTCTGGTAAGGGAGCTATCTATCTGAAATCTAAATATAGCTATGTTGTCATTGCAATGCTAAAGATATTTTAGTGGCTTACTGCACAATAAGTCTAAATTCCACCACGTGTCATATGGTCTATTTCACAGTCTGTTCCATATTTACCTTTCTAAACTTCCTCAATCAACCCTAGGCTTACAAAATCTTGGAAGTCCATGAATATCCATTGCTATTGAAAACCTTCAAGCCTTTTCATCTTCTAGCCCCTCTGTTCTATGCTTTTACCATCACTTGTCCATCCCAAGAATTGGGATGCAAAGAGAAAAGTCTGGGAATAGCGAAGACGGCACCCTTTCTACTTAATGCCTCCTAGTGACAGAGTATTTGAATGGCTTGTTGTTCTCACTGATTTTGTTACTGTGTGTGTGTGAGCGCGCGTGTGTGCATTTGCCATCAGAATTCTTGGAAAGATAAAGATGATTTCAAACTCTGGAAAAAAAATGCCTTTCAAACATGTCTCCCCTTAAAGGAAAGAAGTCATTGAATGTTTTTACCAGATTCCTGGACTTAAAACTTTAAACCTCTTTATCAAGTTTATATAAAATAAATTATTGGCTAAAATATGGTATATATCCAATCTAGCACAGAATGTCTTCCAGCTCCTAAGTTCCCTACATCCCAGCCAGAGAGATTGAATGTGAATTTTAGCAAAAGAAAACAATTGCTGCAATGAATAGACCTAAAGTAAAAACAGTGACATAAACATATATTGAGTTAATTAGTAATCTCTGGAGAAAGAAGAGAATAGTGTTGAAGCAGAAATGTGAGATATGCATGGAAAGATTCTTAGGCAAAGAATGACCTTTGAAATTGAGCTACATGTTAAGAAGGTTGTAATATACTCTATACTCCATGCGGTATATAAGGAAGCAGCCCTGAAAAGAGATCTGTGTAACAGGCTCAATCTACAGTCAGGCATTTCAGTCAAATTACATGGATTGGTACAATCTCATAATTAATTTCATTGTGTATTTCTTTTACTTTTCCTGTGAAGATATAACATCCTGGAAAAAAATACGAATACAGTCCCTGAATCACACCTGTGGCTGTCAGAATTGGAGGCCCCTGAAATCCCAGCCTGCCCCTTAGTCAGGGCAAAAGAAAACAGACTGGTTTTACCAGAGCCCGTGCTGGGGTGTGGTCGCCATGGAAATCTCTCCCTTATTTCCCTTTCTCAGCCATCCTTTGGAAAAGAGAACTTGCTAGTGCCCCACCCTCTGAAATGTCCTTCTCACATTTTCCAGAAGGCTGTTTCTGAAGGGGTACAGGATGCAGGGCAACTCAACCAGAGAAAGCCCCACTCACAATCATCAGCTTTGCAAAGAAGCCTTATCATGGGCCTTTCACTGGCCTATTCACTGGCCCTTTGGGATGCCGTTAAAGAAAATGTCTTTAAGAAAATTGAATTATATGATGTTTATTAAAGTTCTTACCCACATATAGCCATGCAGCCATGCAGACTTTTTTTCTCCCTAGGAAAATATTTGTCTTTGAACAATTTGAGTAACTGTATAGTTTGTGCATTGTAATTGACAATAAATAAAAATAGAAAAAGAATGAGGCTAAGAGATCAGCCTTGAATATTCTGTACACCTGAGTTCTAGGTACAGCTAAAAAGCTTACTAGCTGCATCGCTTGGAACGTTAGATTTTGTGAACCTTGAACCCATGTACATAACAGAAAATTTCTATCAGAAATGGAATCCAGTTAACTTCCAGAAAATGAGAATTTATTAGCCAGATGTGAAGAATCCCTCAGGAAGGAGCAGAAGGCTGATGAGCAGCCTTGTAGCAAGCACAACCTATGTGGCTCTTAAAAGAGTCTTAGTCACAAACATCTCACCTGGGCACTGTCCCTAAGATTAGTGAACTCTCAGTCTGTGCTTAGGTAAAAAATCATGCTTTAGGCATACTGAGGCAGGGGCAGGAAGGATCAAAGGAGTGGAAACTCTAAGAGCCATCCTTCCTCTCTACGGTAGATGGGACTCTTAAATTTAGCCTTTCCCCAAGGCTGGGGTTAGGCAGAGAAAATAGAAGCTGGCAGCCAAAACAAACAAAACCAGAAAGCACTGAATAATAACTACATGAACGATAAAGCGCTGCGTGCACGCTGAAATAGAATGGTATATCTATAGTAGCTCCAGAATTGACAAGTAGAGTCAAGAGCTGAAGTGCAATGGAGGATAATTACCCCACATTCTAAGAAGATCCCTTCTTTGGGCTTTACGCAGAGATTAAGCCGACTCCCAAGTAGATGCTGTCAGTTACTTGCAATCAACTGATGAAGTCAGCATTCCCAGTCCTCAGTTTTGAGTTAGCTGCTGTTGGTTTGCAGAAGTCCCCTTCTTCAGAGAATTGCCCCCAAATCATTGAGGTTGGCTGCCTAGGAGATCATGGCCAGCCCCACTGCCACCTTCATCACCATTTACTCCTGCTTCTGGAGTAACTTGCAGACAAGGATGAATGGACTGATCTGGGGTTCCAGTGTTCAACTCCTTTTCTTCCAGATGGGAACAATGCTGCAGTATGACACATCCTTAGAGCTTCCTGTGGATCAGGCCCATCCCTTATATCCTCAATAAATCTTGAGTTCTCAAATCCATAGATGACAGGAGGATGGATGCAGCAAACGACCATGGCATGTGTATAACTATGTAACAATCCTGCACGATCTGCACATGTACTCAGAACTTAAAATATAATAAAAAATAAAAATACATAAAAGCAAATTAAAAAAAAAGATCCTAAGATATGTTTACTTCCCAGCCTAGGTAGCCGGCTAGACAGATGAAAATATAGAGAGATGGAAAGGAGAGAGATTTGCAGGTACAATGACACTTTACATCTAAGACATAGAGAGATGGAGTCTTTGGTCTTCTGGAATATTGAGGGTACATTTATTCCCAACTTCTCATATTTCTGATCTGGAAACAGTTTCAGTTAAACACCAACAAAAAAACACATAACTAGCTAGGCAAATTTGTAAGGAAACATTAAGGAGAAGCTGGATATATATCAAGAGATTTGGGATTTTAGAAGTAATTTTAGATCTACATAAAATGATAACAGAATTATAGCTTAAAATATACACCACAGTTTAGCAGTGTCAAGCAGAGTATCTAAACACGGGGAGATATTACAACTATTACTATATCAGCAAGAATGACTACGGCTTTAAGTCACCCATGTATCTCAGAAAGCAGTCAGGAAATGAATCTCAAAAAAGCAGCCTAGAATCTATGGAGCAGCACCTTTGTGAAGCCACATGTAGTGATTAAAGATGTTTCTTGAAGACTTGGGAAGTCAGACCAAGAAATTTGTAAAAATGTAAGTGAATTTCACAGGGAATACTCAAAAGATAAAGTACAATACCCACCGAATTATTGAATGACCCAGTTCATGTAGGCAGGTGTTGCCTGTTCCCCTAGGGACCACACTTAAGAGATTTATGGGATTAGGGCTCCTATGGGAAGGTACCAGGAAGGTAAGACACATTTAAAAATGAAGCTGCCACCGACATTAAACAATTTTTTGCCAAAGGTGTTTAATCTGTAGGTAACCCTGAGGAAACTAACAGGGCAAAAAAAAAAAAAAATTCGTTCTATAAAAAAACAAAAAAAATGCTGAAAACCCTACTAGAAAAGCCTAAAGAGATGTAAGAAGTTAATTCAAGGTATAATTCTTGATAGACTCTTGATTGACAGAACAAATAAATAACAGCCCTAATGGATAATATTGGAACATTTGGAGAACACTGAATATGATCTGTATGTTAGATAACATTACAAAATTAATGTTAGATATCCCAAAGGTGACCATCCTAGTATGAACATTTAGACATTCCTTATTTCTAAGGGACACATATTGAAATATTTAGATGTGAAGTGTCATTGTGCCTGCAAATAATTCTCAAACATGTCGTTGAACACAACAAAAATGTACATATAGAAAGAAAAGGCAGCAATGTAGCAAAAATGCTAGAAATTGCTGAATGCAGAAGAAAAATAATAGTTTTTAATGTATAATTCTTTTAACACTTTGTAGCATTCAAATTTACCAATATTAAATGTGAGAAAATTTGGTGATTAATTTGGAGAAATTCTTTTTTTGTCCATTTATTGCATTTAAAAAAAAAAAGTTGAGTCTTGGGTGAGAGGTGATCTGATGAAATAATAACTCCAGGCGGCAGTTTTCCCATGCAGAAGGGAAAGAAGGGAAAAGATGGGTACAAATCCTGGAATTCATAATTCCACATATTTTACTATAGATGTTTAAGATTACATCAGCAAAAGAAATGTCTGTGCCAGAAAACAAAGAAAATATAGTAACACAGTTGGATACCAAATACAATAAATGGTACCAGCACTATTAGAGGTACAAAAGAGAAGGCACAAATGAAAAAAGCATGAACATGGCTAATATCTTATCTTTTTTATTTTGAGACAGGGTCTCACTCTGTCTTCCAGGCTGAAGTGCAGTGGTGCAATCGTAGTTCACTGCAGTCTTGACCTCCTGGGCTCAATCTGTCCTTCCAACTCGGCCTCCAAAGTAGCTGGGACCACAGGCACATGTCACCATGCCCAGCTAATTTTTGTATTTTTTGTGGAGATGGGATTTCCTCATGTTGCCCAGGCTGATCTGGAACTCTGGGGCTGAAGCGATCCGCCTGCCTTGGCCCTCCTAAGTGCTGAGATTACAGATGGAAACCATTGCACCCGGCCCATCTCTTCTAAAAGGAGTAGAAAAATTCAGAAGCAGATGGAAATAGGCCCTAGTGTCACAGAAAACGCTGCGTACAGACACAATTGTTTGGCAGAGTCAGACATGTTCATGAGCCCTCAATAGGCCCTTCGTGTTCCAGCTTTCAGAAGACTTGAGAGCAGCTCCAGTTCTTAAAGAAGGGTGATTCCTCAGTTTTGTGGACATGAGTTAACAGGTATGGCAGGGCTATGGGGCAATGGCCATGGTTTACAGAGCAAAGAACTGAAATGCCATTTCCCAAAGGAAATGCAGGCTTTCACTACACATTTCTGAGAGAAATTGAGCAAGATAAGGAAGTTGGAACTGATATTTGACTTTTAACTTCTTTAGACCTTAAAGTTAGAATTTAGAACTTTCTTTGGAATTTGAATTATAAAGGCAATAGGAATTAATCTAGTGAGCTGAGATTTTTCCTACAGAATTTGGTAAGTTAAGCTTTATTTTTGATTTGGGACTTCCTATGTTACATAGATCGATCTCTGTATTATCATTTTACCTATCCTGGTAAAATAGACTGGACAAACCAATTGGGCATACTTTGGGGCAGATATTAGACTAGAGGGTAGATCTTCAACCTTTGGGTAAAATATGATCCTGGAGTAAATTAATGTCCTGTTCTGACCAATTTCATGGCTTCAAGAGCAAATGGTAGCAGGCCAATGCTAGTTCCATGAGCATACCCATGGCAAGATGTTACACTGAAAGAGCAAGTCTTCTTTCCTTTTAAAAAAAGTATCTATTTTAACATTTAAAAGACAGACTCAAATTCATTCCAACAGCTTTATCAGGCTTTGCCACAAAATACATTCACACACACTCAGGTACTTGGAAGGCTACTGCAGATCTCCTTGAGTGATCAAGTCAGGGTGAAGTGATCACCTTCTTCACAGCCACACTCTGTGCTTGTCATCGGCACAGATGTCTTACCCTGGCTCGGGCTGTGGGGGTAGCGGCAGTAGAAGCTTGCCTTGGGATTATGAAACCAGGAAAACTAGCATGATGCTTGCAGCCAGTTTCACCATAAAACATCCTATTTATTGAATTGAAGCATTCTGAATGGGCAGGCTGAGCTTGGTAGATAGACAGAGAGAGAGAAAGAGAGAGAGAAAGAGATTGATTCTGTAGTGCTCCAGATTGGAAGCATGTAGTCAAAGGTAAAATAAATTTTAGTAGCCTGTTCCTTCCTGAGTATTCAGCAGCCCTGGTTCAGGGATTCTTCCATTTGCAAGAATCTTAAGATATTTCTCTGGCTTTTATTTTATTTTATTTTTTTGCTACTAGGTGTTTTTGATAAATTTGCTGCAATCTAGGAGTGTTCAAGTATTTCTCTTAGAGTTGGGTTTGGCTCAGTTTATGCTCCAGCAGCCTTGAAACATGATCAGGGAATGTAAGCTCAACCTGGCCTATTATTCTGTGGGTCTCTTGCTGGTGGAAGGGAGACTTCCCTTTCAGATCATCAGTCTTCTGCCGTGAGGTTGAGCATAGCACATGGCTGGTTTAGCACAGTCGTTATAGTTGGTTTTAGCTAGTAGTGAATGAAAAGCTTAAGAAGACTATGCAGATTTTTGGCTTTCTCCTCTCCTCCCCACTTTACCAAAGAGGAAGAAGGGCAACCCATTTCTTTATCTGATTGGCAAGTCTGGGAGAAGATTCTCAGATATGCTTTTTCTTAATCTGATTTTGGATTTGCTTGCTGCAGAGAGAGTGCCTTTATATCTGATATTCACCATGTTGTTAGTTCACTGAGGTGTGGGGTAGCTGTGTGTGTTTAGAGAGTGAAAGTTTAAAGTTGTTTACATCAGAATTAAAGAGGTAGCAAGCCTTGCTAACTTTAGATCCAGAGGCATGGTTTCCATCAGATCCTCAGCAGTAATGATGACATTTTTATTTCTGCATCTCTTATGTATCTTTGTTTTTTAATTTGTTCTGAACTCAGAGAGGGAAAGGGAGATTTGGCCTTCCAAGATCTTAATAAACAAAGTGCAGGGTCCATATGAGGTTCTTCTTGTCTCCCTATTCAACATCTCTAGCAAAGCCTAGTGATAGGTGATGGTCAGGGAGACCTTTACAAGTACCAATTGTGGAGATTAGGGGATCAGGAATGACAGAAAGCGGGGGAGACAACCACTTTCTCTCTGGATATATCCTTACACACCAGACTGATCTGACAACATGCTATCTAACCAGGGAGAAGAAAGCTGGAAAGAAATGTCAGCTTAAAAATGGAACAAAAGTGAACCAAGCCTCACTGCTTCTATTTAGGGAGTGTGTTTCCCTTGGGTAAAGTGACACAATGAGAAGTATTTGGGATCAGTAATTGTTACTTTTATCCCACTAAAGGGGGAGAGCCTTAGGAATAAGAAACGCTATGCAAACCAGTATGAATTTTTTCACATCAAACGTTCCAGAAATGAGAATTTGTATTATAATCATTGGCAATGACTTTTCTTTCTTAGTGAGACGTAAGATAACGGTGTTTCTTTTTTTTTTTTCAATTTGATAGGCAGTTTCTAACATGCCCGCTATAATCCCTTCCTCCTTCAGGTTGGGGCCCCTTGAGTTTGGAATAGAATTCAAGCTTCAGTTGTAAAAAGCCTTTGACTTTCCCTTTGGGAGCTTTCTCTCTCTTTCCCTTGGATTGCTTTCCTGGGGAAAGCCAACTGCCATGTTGTGAGGGAGCGCTGTGTAGAGACCCACCTGACAAAAGTACAAGATCTGCTCACAACCATATGAGTGATTTTAGAAGCAGATTACTCCCCCTACCCCCAGTCAAGCCTTCGGATGAAACCACATCCCCAGCTGGCAGCTTGATTGCAGCCTCATGAGAAACACTGAACCAGAGGTAGTGCATTAGTTTACCAAGGCTGATATATAACAAGATACCACAGACTGAGTGCCTTAGACAACAGAAATTTATTTTCTCCTAGCTCTAGATGCTGGAAACCCAACATCAATACATTTGTAGGGCTGGTTTCTTCCAAGGCATTTCTCCTTGGCTTCTGGGTGGCTGCATTCCTGCTGCCTCTTCATATGGCTGCCCCTCTGTGCACACACACTTCTGGTATCTCTGTATCCTCCTATAAGGACATCAGTCATATTGGATTAGGGCTTCACCCTAATGACTTTATTTCACCTTATTTACCTCTTTAGAGGCCCTATCCCCACGTACAGTCACATGCGAGTTACTAGGACTTAGAACTTTAGCATATGAATTTTAGAGGGACATAAATCCACTCATAATAAGTATCCTACTAGCTGGTTCTGGATTTCAGATCCACAGAAGCTTTGAGATGATAAGTATTTGTTATTTCAAGCTATAAGATGTGGGGGTTTATTATACAGCGATAGCTTACTTACATAATAGAATTTGTATTTGATGAAATAAGGAATTAACCTCTCCTGATGATCACCCCAATACTTTTCCCTCTTGTGAGGCAGAAAGAAAGCATTTTCCTGTTCTTCCTTCAAAGTAGATGATTTTACTGAAAATACTAACAACTCTCAAAAAGTATCTTCTGTTTTCATCATTAAACTTTTATATCTTTGGTATAATGGAGGAGCTCTTCCAGACCAGGTTCTTGAAAACCTCTCAAAATAGTTGTATTGTGGGTTTGGACCTCCTTATGGGATGGGAATAACCTATATTCATAAATCCTTGACTAAAATGAGTCTAACTTTCTGTTGTCATTATTATTATTCAAATAATTGACATTCACAAGATGCAAAATTATATAGTAGTATATGATACTAATACTATAAAGAGTTACTTGGGTTGATGTATTTTCTGTATCGTATTACAACTTTCTTGAGAGGATTACCTGAACTCCTAGTGCAAATTTTGCAAATAACAAGTTTCAAAATTAGTAGGTACTACATTTGAATTTACTCATAAGGTTAAATGTTTTCTCTTTCTTTCACTTAATAATGTATTTATAATCTTGGATCTTTGAGTTGTCACTGCAGCTAGTCTTCCAAACTGGTATTATACAGAATAGACACCTAACGCATCCAAACCCTTCACTTTTGGCTTCTGCTTGACTTCTCTCTTCTGTGCACAATGCAAACATCTGAGGCACTGTTTCCTGTGTTTTCCTTTAAAGCTTGGGTTAATCCTAGAAGTAATTAGCCATATGTTTTCTCATTGCAGATACCCCAAAACAGTCTTAGAATATCCACGAATAATTTCAAAGTGAAGAAATAGCTGACTATTCCTTTTATTAAAAAAAAATTCAAGAGGAAAGCAAAGATTATGTATCTGTATTTACATCTATATCTATCTATTTAACTCTATTGATTGTTGTCTGTTTCTTCTCAGAAAGAAACAAAAGGCTGTGAATTGAGACTCTTTCTTCTCAAAAAGAGAAACAGTCTCAATTCATAGCCTTAGCAAGTGGAAGTATAGGGGTCTTCATTGCGGAAGCCTTGATTCATGGATGAGCTCCTTTGGTTATATATGGAATGTATATATAAGACATTCAATGCTATAATATCTGCCTCTTGACCTAACAAACTGTAATGCTGAAAACAATAAGCTCCATCTAAATTATACGTTTTCCCTGATATTTTGTGGAAACCAATACTCAACAAAGACTTTCTGGCCATTAGCAAACTGGCCTCAGAAATTTCCCTGAATTTTTGTGTTTTTATTTTGTTCTTGTTTACAGTTTGCAAAATTTCAGCAAATGATCTCTGGTGCTATACAAACACTTCAATTGGGGGAAAAAAAAAAAGGACATGAGCCCTTAAAAGCAGCATGGTACAGAAAATACCAGGCGGCCCTGTTAAGAGACTTATTTTTTATGGGAAAGTCTTTTTATTCAGTTTGTTTTTCAAAATTAAAATTTTGATACACTCGTATCTCATGTAGATAATAGATTTTCATTCTGTCTAGAGTGAGAAAGGAAAGGCAATGGAAAAAACAACAGGGTTCAGATTAATAGGAGATGACAAGTTGACCAAACAGGAGGTGGCAGCCCTGCTGGCTCCACAGCTCAGTGGCTGTGACAGGCAATTAAGGATCAGAGGGCCGGATGTAATGGAAGGCAGCAGCAACTCACTGAGCACTTCCTGGCTCCTCTTCGGCTTCTACCATTTGTATTGTTTGCAGAGACAAAAACACTAATGCATGTTTTGCTAAGAAATGTAGTTAGGTTAGAGAGAAGGGAAGGGGGTGGAAAGGGTCATGCGTCCAGAAAACACCCAGTTTAATGACCAATGGGGACAGTCTCCTCAACTCACAGCATAATCTTACTTTTTTATATGACATTGTAGAATTCAAAGCAATTTTTAAGCATCATCTGGCATGTCTCATACATACAACATTGATTTCTTTTCTACATCTGCAGTAATTAGGCATTTTTCCTTCTTAAATTTTGTCTTTCACAGTTCTGCTTTGATATATCAAGCAGGATAAATAAATGATATTTTACTTAATATTTATAATTTTAAAATAATTAAATTATTTTATTTAATAAAATTATAGAATATATAAATATAAATCTTTATTTACAAATATATCCACTTAATTAAAACTCAAACGCTTCATCTCTCAAGATAGATGAACCAGGTACTGTAGCTATTATTGTAATCTCCTGCATACATTTAACTGTTAACGGATTAATGTTATTTTTGCATATCGTAGTTTTGTCGACAATGTCTATGATACAGTATCCTCAGGGATGTACTCACTTCCACAAAATGGGGAATAAAATTAACAATACAGTTAGCTAACAGTCTATTACCCAAACAATTTACATTTTTACCCCTATACACATGAACACATCACATCCACCTACCACGTACTTTCAAATTCAAACTTAATTCAACATATTTAAATTAAATATTGAATGCTTGAATAATCTTTGTACGTTTAAATATTGTTAACATATTAAAACTTGAATGTAGAAATGGAAAATATCAACTGTTAGGCAAAACCAGTAGCTGGCATTGTTGATTTATTTTTTATGTGGTCACCTCAAATTAAATACAAGAAAATAAATCTCAAAATGACAGATTCATATTTACCATGTGTGCAATGTGGAAGGCAGAAAGTGTTAAGATACTAATGCATCAATATATGCATTCAGAACTGATTCACTAACATGTGCTACTATTTGAAGTTTCCATGACTTTGAGGCAGATGTTTCTGAACACTCATTTATTTAGACATTAAGTATAATGAAATGAAAATATAGAAACGTT
Source organism: Cacajao melanocephalus (assembly GCA_963573385.1). Classification (NCBI taxonomy): domain Eukaryota; kingdom Metazoa; phylum Chordata; class Mammalia; order Primates; family Pitheciidae; genus Cacajao; species Cacajao melanocephalus. The sequence goes on from CAUYLG010023788.1 coordinate 20,190, forward strand.
TACTCAAATGCATCAATCTGTGAAAATGCAAGTAGTAAAGAGACATTTAAATAAATCTACCCAGATTTATTTCCCTAAATGAGTATTATCATGAGATTATAGAATTTAAGATTTTAGTCTAACTCAATTTAGGAATCATGCTTTAAATCTCATCTTATTACTCTACAACCACATCTATTTTCCTAATTAAAACTTACTTATTTAGCAATTTGATAACTCTTCTTATCACTAAACTAGATTATAACTTATATTTGTTTCCAACAAATAAAAAATTTTCTTCCACATAATGAATATACAGCACTTTTGAATTTCACAAAAAAAGAATATGCCTCAGGCTTTCAGTATAACTGTAAAAGTAAAAATTCACACAAGTTATTTTGAATTATGATGATAACATTGGTGTAATTAGCTTCTGAAGTTTCTAATGCAAATTCAGATGCACACATTTCTATTCAACAAGAGTTTGAGTTTCTCTTATGTTTCAGGAATGATTATGCTGATATAAATAACAGACAAAAGATTTCTTAAAAGGCATGATCTCTGTCTACTTGGAGATCACAGTTTAATATAATAAATAAAACCTAAGCAAATATCTAATAGGAGTATTTAATAGCACAAAAAAAGAAAGTAAAAGAGTCTTGTTGAAAACAAAATTCAGAAAAGCCAGTTCATTTTTGCAAATATGCTAGTCTGGGTTCCTTTGGGCAACCATCCTTTAAAATGCAATAAAAAATGCTCTTTTTAAAGTGTTGGCAAAGAGATAATATTGGCAAAAACTATCTTGCTAAAATAAATAACACGGGAATCAAGAGAGAGACCACTGTAGCTGCTTTTGTCCTGAGGAATTTTCAAGCCCTTGATGAAATTGATTCTCAGTTTTGAAATTTTCATGCACTATGGAAAACAGAGTTGAAAGCTTGTAGTTTGTCCAGGAGAGAGAGAGTCTTTGGACAATCTCTTGACATTAATTAAGTAATGCAAACAGCGTATCACTAGGATAAGAATTAAAAAAAAAAAAAACCTGAAAGAGTGAACCATAAAGAAAGTTGTTTAGAGGGTAAACAAAGAAGTAGGAAGATACAAAGGCAAGCTTAGAGTAAAACCATAAAACGGCCTTTAGATTTAAAGCCCCAAGTCATAGTAATTAGAAATTTTAAAATAACTTAAGCTATGAATTTATTCTGTGCTAGAATGGGCCAGGTACTCAGCAAAGGAAATGCAGATGTTCTCTTGAGGAGTTTATCTCAACATAGGTTTTAAATGTTTACACAAATAATTATTCAAGGATTAAAATTGTGTGTGTGTGTGTGTGTGTGTGTGTGTGTGTGTCTGTGTCTGTGTGTGTGTATGTGTGTATATCTCAGAAACCAAAGAAATAACACTCCAATGATTGTGTACAAGCAGGAAAAACAGATCTGCAAACACTTCAGATATTGAAAATATGGCAAAAATATTCTAAAATAATATTAATATGTTATGCTGAATAATGATAAAAAAGACAAAGTTGTAAAACCTTTTAGGAAAAATTTATTCAAAAGTAAAAAATACTTAGCAGACTGAAAATATAACCAAATAAATTATGTGGTAATGAAAAATATATGATTTAATTTTTAAAACGTCAATCATTGGTTTTACAATCAGATTAGATACAGCTAAAGAAAAAAATCAGTAAACTAGAAGCCTGGTCAAGAGACATTGCCCAGAATATATCACAGGAGACATACAAATATGGAGAGTATGAAAGCAAGGTTAGAAAGCAAGAGCAATAGAAGTAGAATGTCATACACATTGACGCTGAGACTTGGAAGTAGGAGAGTAAGAGAGGTAATGTTTGAAGCGAAAACGTCTGAGAATTTCCTTTACTGATTAAAAACAGCACAACTTGCTGATTTAAGAAATGCAATAAATCCCCAAAATTATAAAGAAAAATAAACACAACCCTAGACATACTTTTAGTGAAACTCTAGATGACCATAGTCAAAGAATATACAGAGAGAAGAAAAAAGATTATTTTCAAAGACACCGCAATTCAACTGACATAGAAAACAAAGAAGAGTGAAATGATATTCTTGGTATGCTAAAAAAAAAAAAAAATGCTGAGCAACCTAGAATATATAGCTTAAACAATACATTTCAAGAAGGAGAGTGAAAAAGATATTTCCAGGTAACCAAAATTTTAATCATAGATAACACTTGAACATTAATATTTTATAAATAACTCATACAGAAACAAATCAAAAATAATACATGAATAAATATAAATTACTCATAATTCTATATAATTATAATATCACACACACCTATATATAAAGTATACAAAATATACATATATAAGATAGGTGTGTGTGTGTGTATATATATATATATATATATATATATATCTGCAAACACTTCAGATACTGAAAATATGGCAAAATATTCTAAAATAAATATGCTGAATAATGATAAAGACAAAGTTATATATATGTATATATGTATTCTTCACAGTGACCCTATAAGGTACCTACTTTAGTTATCCACAGTTTTTTAGATGAGGAAACCAGAGTATACATAGCTCACTGATTTGTTCAAAGCCGCATAGTTAGTACAAGAATCCAGGGCAGAGCTTGAAGACACTCTTCTCCAGAGTCTCTTCTCCTAACTGCTGTGACAGCTGCTCCTTACCAAGCCCAATCACCTGGCAAGATTGTCTCTGGTAGTAAGATTTCTAAGAAACTTATTTCAGAAAGAAGGAAAATGATCCAAATAAATCCAAGAATGAATTACAAGAAAATACAGTAAAAGTATACAGATTTATAGAAATAATTAACTGAATAAATTGATCTTCTTAAAATCTTTTTATTAAAAAAAGAAAAATTAAAGAATATAGCAACACTATCATATTAGTCCATTCTCACATTGCTGTAAATAAATATCTGAGACAGAGTAATTTATATTAAAAAAAAAAGAGGTTTCACTGGCTCACTGTTCTGTAGACTGTATAGGAAGCATGATACTGGTGTCTGCTTGGCTTTTGGGGAGGCCTCAGGAAGCTTCCAATCATGGCAGAAGGTGAAGGAAGACTAGGTATGTCACATGGCAAGAACAGCAGCAAGACAGCAAGGGGGGAAGTGCTGCACACGTTTAAACAACAAGATCTCACCAAAACTCACTATCACAAGAACAGCACCAAAGGGATGGTGTTAAACCATTCATGAGAAATCTGCTCCCATGATCCAATCACCTCCCACCATGTCTCACCTCCAACATTGAGGATTATATTTCAATATGCAATCTGGGTGGGGATACACTTCCAAACTATATTACATATATAATAGGAAAGGCAAATGCAGTAAAAGGTATTCTAGGTCTTTGTATTATGTATTGCATTAAGTGATCAAGAGATACAGAAAAAGCCCCTTTCAGGGTGAAGATAAGCAAAAGAACTTGGACAGAAATCTGAGCAACAACATTTTTTTCCCCACTGTGCTTATTATGAACCAGACACTGGTTTAGGTACTTCAGAAACACTGTTATATTTTTTTCTTTACAACTTCTCTACAAGATAGAGTTGCCAAAGGAAATATGGTTGGTTGTTACTCAACATCTCTAAAACCCATTTTTCTAAACCTTAAATTTGGCCTCATAAAAATCTAATGTCTTTTCCCCAGTGTCTGTTCTTGGCATCTTTGTTGAGAGAGATCACTGTAGGTACACAGATTTGTTTCTGAGTTATCTACTATGTTCCATTAGTTTATATGTCTGATTTTTTGCCAGTCATTTTATGCCAGGCTGTTTTGATTACTATAGCTCTGTCTGCACATAAAGATTAAACAAGATTACATAGGTGTATGTATTGTATCCAGCACAGTGCCTAACATAAATGATGCTCTCTGAATATTTTAGATATTATTGTTGTTATTGATATCTTTATCCACAACATGTCAGCATCTTCTAAATTTGGACCATATGTGTGTGTGTAAAGCATAGTTGAATTTTGGTTATTTCATGGTAAAAGAAGAATTTGTGTGAATTGCATTGAAAACTCAGATTCCCCTGACATTACTGCTCCCCTTCATAGTGGTTATTTTATTGCGTTGCATAATTATTTCATTATGAAGTAAACATTTTATTTAGTAAGAGAGGGAAGGATTTTTTTTTTTTCTAGAATATCTTAATTCTTTCACTGCCAAACTGTTTCAGAAGTCTAGGATCCACTTTAGTTGGGTTTCTTCCATATAACTTTGTGGACACAGATATTGGGGGTTTACAATGGCCCTTTTTGTAACTAAATTAAGTGGACACACTTCAGCTCTCATTATTCTTGTTTTACTGGGAACATTTGATGCAGTGGGATGCCTCTTTTTTTTTAACCTATTTTTGTTCCATGGCCTGTGTGAAGCCATACTTCCATCAAACTTGAAATTTTCAGTCTTCTTTGCTATTTCTTTCTTTCTGAGAGTCTGATGAATCTAGTCTTATTTAGGACCTTGTCTTAGGCCTTTTTCTCTCATAAATTTACAAACCCTCCTTTTACAATTGCAGCTATTTCAAATACCATCAAATAATGATATATGACCTGTATACAACCAGAATAATAGCTTGGGGATCTTAAATGGTTATATTCTTATTCCTAAAATTTGCGATTCTTGGTTTCACTGCTGTTTCTACATTGAGTCAAGTCTTCAGGATGCATGTAATAAAGTAATGTGACTCAGTTCCAAACCCTAATGCATATGGAATGGGTACACTTCAGAAAACCTCACACCACTCTAAGAGATGCAATGTGAACATAGCCTTGTTATAATCCCTCACCTTATTAATCCTCCCTTAGGACCTAATCCATTGTTGAAAATGTACATTTTAGATGGGGTGGAGGCAGGAAGTGATAAAAGTTAAACACAACAATGATTTTGAACCAGCCCATTTGTCCCATAGAACTGATGTTTATAGTTTCTTTTGAATAAACCTAGAAATTGACACACACCCCCATCTTAAAACTTGAGAAAGTTACATTTGTCTTATCTGAGTTCCTTTCTCAGGAAACCAACCAGAAGCTCTCCCAGATAGTATGAAGGAACTAAAACTCACCAGATCACTGCACCTGGACGATGAGATGCCAGACCCTTCACCCATCATTGTTGCCTGATGGCCACCTGCTGCCTTTTGTCCAACTCCCCTTCTTTACCCCTCCCTAATTCCTGTCTTTTTTCATACATGGTTACAATTCTTCCCTGCCATATAAACCTCCTAATTTTAGTCATTAAGGGAGATGGATTTGAGACAGATCTCCCATCTCCTTGGTTACAGCAACCAATTAAAACCTTCGTCCCTGGCAATGCTCCTCATCTCAGTGATTGGCTTTCTGTGTGGTGAGCAGTAGACCCTAAAGAAAATCTCTAATGTTTCAGTAATAATGTATAGGTATTTCAGTAATTTTTGCTTTACCTTTTCTTACTTAGAGGTCTCCTTTTATTTTAGCAAATACTGTTTTGTTGTTTCTTCTTCAGATTTTCTCTCTGCATGGTATCTCCTATGTGGGCTTGCTGACCTCATGGTGAGGAGAATGGGAGGCTGTAGGTACATCGAGTGTTCTGTAGAACTTTGCTGTTCTGTCCTATGGTGTGGCACGTGTGGTCTGCCCTTTGGACTCATGATGACTGAGGTATTACTCAATACATATGAGAATTCAGGCAATATGCTGGTACCACACCTGTATTTCATGGTCAGAAATACCTTGCACCAGATCTCACAGTTAGACACAACTTATTTGCAAAATCATAGGACTTTAATACTTCTTTAGTCTTCTCTCTCTCTCTCTTTTTTTTTTTTTAAGATAGGGTCTCTGTCACCCAGGTTGGATTGCAGCGACATGGTATGATCTTGGCTCACTGCAACGTCTGCCTCCTGGGCTCAAGCAATCTTCTTGCCTCAGCCCCTCCAGTAGCTAGGACTACAGGCATGAACCACAATGCCAGGCTACTTTTTGTATATTTTGTAGAGACAGCATTTCACCATGTTGCACAGGCTTGTCTTGAACTCCTGAGCTCAAGCAATTCACCTGCCTTGGCCTCCCAATGTGCTGCAATTCCAGGCATGAGCCACTGTGCCTGGCCTCTTCTAGTCTTCTTAACACCTCTATGGACCATCACAGGGGCTTGTAGAAACTTCTACATTCCCAGATTCCAATCTTTGCTATAAGAAAGGTAATGTGTAGGACTCTAGAGGGGCCTTAGCTTCCTCCTAGTTTATAATTTCTACCTGCTGATGTTCCATTCCCCACAGCCCAGCCATGCAGGTCCTCCTACCCCTTGTTCCCTCCCCATGGTATGTTTTTGCTATGAGGACGCGCACGTTCTGACCCAACCCTTTTTCTCTATCTTCATTTTCCACAATCCCCTAGAGAGCAAAGATCAGGTTTTTCATGATCTCTTCTTTGCTGTAGGATCTGATCCTCTTCTTCACTGAATCTATATTCCTAGATATTTGGTGGCAGAATTCTGTGAAGAAAAGTTACCTATTGTCTCTCAAGATCAAAATCTACTCCTTTGTACCTGTTCTGTAACATTGCTGCTGGGACTCTAAAAGTTGCATTTCAGACTGCCTTAATAAGAGAAAGCAAGAGTTGATTTGAAGACAGGAGGAGGAAAAGGAAAATAAATTTTCTTTGTTGTTCTGGCTTTTCTGCTCAGTATTGTCTCAGCAGTGGCATTTTACCCAGGCAGTTGGTTTCAGACTCCATGTTTTTTTGGCATTTACAGGAGAAAACTTCACTGCACCCCTTTAGAAGCACCAACACAACCCAGGTAATGCCCCTTTCCTCAGATGTCTGAACCTCACTACTTTGGGACCTCTATTCTAAGATCCCGTGTTCTGTGAATGCTAAATTCTTTCCTTTTGTTCTCCAAGCGCTAAGACTAGTAGCTGCTTCCTATAGTTAATACCTCCAGGTTCTTCAGTGTTACCTTTCTGTTCTCTGAGCTTGCCAACCCTGTGTAATTAGTTCCCCATAGAACCCCCTCTGTTAAAATACCTACTGTGCTTTCTCTTTTCATAGTTGGATTCCAATTGTGTTCTTTTTTTTTTTTACGTTGCATGAAAAGTAGAATAGTGGTCTCGAAAGATGCCCATGTCTTAATCCCCAGGACTTGTGATTATGTTGTGTTACATGGCACAGCAGAGTTAAGGCTGTAGATGAAATTAAGGTTGCTTATCTGCTGACCTTGATGTGAGGAGGTTATCTTGGATTATCCAGATGGGTATAAATTTATCACAAGGGTCCTTAAAAGTGAAAGGGAAGCACAAAGAGAAAGGAGAGGAGAGGGAGAGGGATAATTGACTACAGAAGACAGGCAGGATCAGAGAAATGCAACGTTGCCAGGGTTGAAGATGGCGGAAGGAGACCATGAACAAAGCGATGAGGGCAGACTTTAGAAGCTGGAAAGACCAAGGAGACTTTTCTGCCCTGTGGCTTCCGTAAAACAACACAGCCCTGAGGACACCTTGATTTTAGCTTTGGGAGGCATGCATCGAACTTTTAGCCCACAAAGCTGTGAGAGAGTAAATTTGCATTGTTGTCAGCCACTAAGCTTGTGGCAATTTGTTGCAGCAACAATAGAAAATCAATGAGATAATTTATTGCATAGAAGAATGATAAAATACTTTGGATTATTGACTACCAATTTTTTATTATAACATTTTCTTCTGGAATTTAGATGATTATATGTAATTTTATATTAGATATTTGTCCCTTAATATTCAAGGATAGACATTTCAAAGTCAGCATCTACCAAAGTAATGTATCATATTTGCTTCCAAGCCTGGTCCATTCCCATGTCCCTAATCTTATCCATTTGCGCATGCCAGAACCCAGACCACAGCTTGAGTCTTTCTTTTCTCCATTTTTTACTCCCCTTTCCATCTGGTGAATTACCAGTCCAACTGAGTTTTCCTCTGTATAACTCTTTGCTTATTTCTGCCTTTAATGTCATTTCTGTAACATAGGTCACTATGATCTTTGCCAGATTTAAAGCAACAGCGCCTGCATTTACTTTCCTCTCCTCCATCCTCCCCTCCCCTGTCCACAAGACTGCGAGGGAACTTTCTAAACAGCAAGCCCAGGCATGTTAGACTACTGCTGAAAATGTTTCCATGGCTTCCTATTGTCTTTTGGATTAAAGCTCTTTATGATCTCTCTGACCCTTTCCCATTTGATATTTGAATGTATCACAATATTTGCACTGTGTGCTATTGTTATTCTCAGCATCAAATCTGCTAACGCACCATGCTCCCTCGTGCCTCTGAGCATCATTATGCATTTCCATGGCTGGGGACATTTTTCTATCAGCCAATCCCCTCTTCTCTGCTGGCCTAACTTCTGCTAATCCATTAGGTCTGAAATTATAAGTCATGTTCTCTGTGAAGAGTTTCTTAACCTCCCAAGACTGACACATGTGTCCCTTTGAATGTTTCTATGACAACTTTTTAATCCCTTTTACCTAATCTATTTGCGCTGCCAATCCTTACCACTGTATTGTCAGCCTTCTCAGGCGTTGCCATCATCCTTGTATCTCTTAACATTTAATGAAATGGCACATAAAAAACAGTAATAAATATTTGTTGAATGGATGAATGAGTGCCTTATAGTGTATATAATTAAACTCAACTAATAGAATGGAGAAGATCTGCCTTCCATCATTAATGGTTGTATTAATATATGATACCATCTGTCTTCTTGCCTGTGTAAAGTTGAAAAACAAAACATTTATCAGTCAAGGTATGGTAGTTATGTACAGCATTGACTTTCAATTGTTGCTTAATTGACAGTAGTTTTTTGTCACAGAGTGAACTCCAAAATTGGGGTACAGTCTGGAAGGCTGCGTGAGTTTTTGCCTTCACACAGGAAGTAATTCAAGAAAAAGTTGACAGAGTAAAGTGAAATCAAATTTATTAGGAAAGTAAAAGACTAATAAGAATGTCTACTCCCTAGAGCAGCCCCAAAGGCTGCTTGTTGGCTATTTTAATAGTTATTTCTTGATCATATGCTGTACTAGTCCATATTCACACTGCTAACAAAGTCATACCCAAGATGGGGCAATTTACAAAAGAAAGAGGTTTAAGGGACTTATAGTTCCACAAGGCTGGGGAGGCCTCATAATCATGGTAGAAGGCAAGGAGGAACAAGGCATGTCTTACATGGATGGCAGTAAGCAAAGGGAGCCTGTGCAGGGAAATTCTTGTTTTTAAAACCACCAGATCTTGTGAGACTCATTCACTATCACCAGAACAGCTCAGGAAAGACCCCACCCCCATCATTCAATCACCTTCTACCAAGTTCCTCCCTTGATATGTGAGAATTGTGGGAGTTACAATTTGATACGAGATTTGGGTGGGGACAGAGGCAAACCATATCATATGCTAAAGAAGAGGTGGATTATTCGTAAGTTTTCTGCAGAAAGGGGTGGGGAATTCCAGAACTGAGGGTTTTTCCCTCTATCAGACCATATAGGGTAACTTCCAGGTATTGCCATGGCATTTGCAAACTGTTGTGGTGCTGATGGGCATGTCTAGCAGTGAAGACAACCGGAGGTCACTTTTGTTGTTACCTTGGATTTGACAGGGTTTTTCCAGCTTCTTTACAGGATCCTAATTTATTAGCGGGCTCTTTGTGACCTGTACTTTGTGAAACCAGTCCTGAACTACTGTCTCAATTTCAAATAGCAGTTAAACAGCATTAACATTGAGTTAAATTTACAAATGAAGAGCATATTGTCAATAAGGCCAATTATAATTCAAAATACTACTTAGATTCTTAAAAATTGCAATAAAACAACCTAGGATTGTACTAATGAAAGAAATAAAATTGTTAAATGAGCAATTGTAAGGAGTCATAAATTTCAAAGCATATGGAATTGTGTTAGTTTCTCATGACTACCATACTACTATAACGAATTATTGCAAATTCATTGGTTTAAACAACGTAAGTTGCTATTCTCTAACAGTTCAGGAGGCAAGAAGTCTGAAATCAAATTGGCAGCAGGGTTGGTTGTTTCTGAAAGTTCTGAGGGAGAAATCATCCCATACTACTCTCTTAGCTAATGGTGGTTATAGTAAATCCCTGGCTTCTCTTGGCTTATAGATGCATCCTCCAGTCTTCATCTTCACATCTTTTCCATGTCTCTCTTTTTCTTAGAAGGGCACCACTCATTGGTTTAGAGGTTATGTTTAAATCCAGAAGGATTTCATCTATAGATACTTAATTAATTACATTTGCAAAGGCTCTATTTCCAAATAAGGTCACATTCTCATGTTTGAGGTGGATATGAATTTTAGGGGGACAATAGTCAATGCACTACAGCAATAATTTCCAATTCTTCATAATTCTAAAATTTTAACATATGAAATTTCTGAAAGATCTGAAGTAATGTTAGAAAGAATCATGTTTTAAAATGAAGTTCTAATAGTATATATGTTCTGGTTGAGATAACCTGTCCAGGACTTTATCTTCATATAGATAAAAATAATAAAATAAATTACCCCTAAATATTTTTGTTACTCTTTTTGTTTCATCATCTATTCTAGCTAGAGAACTTAAAATCAAAGTCAAATTTTTACAGTAATGCGCAAATTCTTTCTAATAATATTAGGAGGATTAGCAACATGTAATAAATTAAAACTTATAAATTTGCAATTATATAAACAATTTCCTATTCAAAGTGAGTATAAGAGCCACTCAGGAAAAATATTATTAGAATCATGGCAGATTTATAAAAAATAATATCATTTTATTCCTAGAATAAAGGTCTTTTCTGTTGAGGTAGGTGTGTAGAGATATGTGGACTTTATTTCCAAAGGGGTAGATACCCCATCACCAACTTTTAAAACTGGGGAGACATAGCATGGGGAGAAATGCCAGATATAGGTGATGGGGAGGAAGGCAGCAAATCACACTGCCATGTGTGTACCTATGCAACAATCTTGCATGTTCTTCAC
>CAUYLG010023790.1:0-24543 GCA_963573385.1 Cacajao melanocephalus
CCTATTACTGGGTATATACCCAAAGAACTATAAATCATTATACTATAAAGACACATGCACGCATATGTTCATGCAGCCCTGTTTACAATAGCAAAGACCTGGAACCAACCCAAATGCCCGTCAATGATAGACTCAACAAACAAAATGTGGCACATATACACCGCGGAATACTATGCAGCCATAAAAAACAATGAGTTCATGTCCTTTGTAGGGACATGGATGAATCTGGAAACCATTGTTTTCAGCAAGAACAGAAAATCAAGCACCGCATGTTCTCACTCATAGGCGAGTGTTGAACAATAAGAACACATGGACACAGGGAGGGGAGCATCACACACTGGGGTGTGTTGGGGGAGGGCTAGGTGAAGGACAGGGGGGTGGGGAGGGATAACATGAGGAGAAATGCCAGATATAGGTGATGGGGAGATGGAGGCAGCAAACCACCTTGCATGTATGTACCTATGCAACAATCCTGCATGATCTGTACATGTACCCCAGAACCTAAAGTACAAAAAAAAAATACAATTAAAACAAATTTTCATATGAAAACAAGTGATAAACAGTTAAGGACCAGCTGATGGCCTGCTCATGTCAAGCAGTCTTTGATACCTTCAAAGTTCCTATCCAATAGAAGGTTGGGGATCATCCCTCGAAGTTTGTGGTGATGAGAATCAAGTGTAGGACATAGAACTCTAAATTTTATCATTCAGTGGGAAAGTATTTATCAAGTCCTATGTGCTCAATCACAAAAGAAGTGTCTCCTATTTTTTTTTCAAAAGCTTAAAATCACCACAAACACACGAGAAGTTAAATAATCTAAATAACAGAACAAGAGCTCATGAGAAGACTCGAGGCATTACGTGAGAAATTACAATTTATATGTGTCAAGATGTTCACAGATACTTACAATTGCAGTGAGGTATCAGTGAAGGCTTTTGAGAGGAGGTGGGGCTTACATATTGAAGGCTCTGGATAGATGAAGGGGTGAGAAGGAGGGATATTTAAAAAACTGTAAGGAATGGTCATGCGTGATTTGTATTGCTTCATATGTGAGTGTTCATTTATTCATGTGCTCATCCACTTGTAATCACCTGCCTGAAAATCACTATCATTATGGTTTCCATTTCCTTGATGTTCTAAAAGTTAACTTTTTATACAGCTTTATTGAGTTGTAACCAAAATACAATAAACTGCACACATTTAAAGTATGTAATTTGACAAGTTTTGGCCAGGCATGGTGGCTCACACCTGTAATCTCAACACCTTGGGAGGCCAAGATGAGAGGATCATTTGAGTCTAGGAGTTCAAGACCAGCCTGGGTAACAAAGGGAAACCCTGTCTCTACAAAAATTTTAAAAATTAGCCGGGCATGTTAGTGCATGCCTATGGACCTAGCTACTGGGGAGGTTGAGGTAGGAAGATTGCTTAGGTCTGGCTGGTCAAGCCTGCAATGAGCTGTGATCGTGCCATTGTACTCCAGCCTGGGCAACAGAGAGAGACTTTGTCTCCAAAAAAATAAAATAAAATGGTATGAGATTTGATAAGTTTTGACATATGTATACAACCTTGAAACCATTACTATAGTCAATATAGTGAACAGATTTATCACCTCTGAAAAGTTCTAATAGTCTTTTCAAAAAGCAAAGCTAGATATGTGGTTTCAAGACACTCTTTCTACTTGGATTCTAAAAACCAATTCCTCTACCTTCTCTGACACGAGAGCCCCTTCCTCTTCCTCCACAGAACATAGATTTCATGTTTTAATAATAATCATAAGAGCTATCCTTCACTGAGCGCATTTGGCAGCCTGGAATTTTGCTTATTTCTTTATTATTCCTAAAGATAATCCCCGCGAGGTGCATACTAACTTTATTCCCATTTCAGAGAAAGAGAAAGTAAGCCTTAAGGTCAGGTGCTGGCCAGGTCTAACAGTCAGTAAACAGCAGAGCCCTGGTATCTCAAGTCAGCGAGCCTCTGAGGCATAAACTCTTATGTGTGTACCCTGGGACCTTTATAAACCTTTTCTAGGACAGAAGAGCCTGCCTGCCTGGGACACAGGAAAGAGAAAATTGAGAATTAGATCTATAATCATTGACTCCTGACCACGCATCATCCAGTGAAGTCAGATTGTCTCATTCAGCTTTCAGAGGTTAGATCCTACCAATGTACATTCCTATCAGTGGTGTACAAGGATTCCCTTTTGTTCACTTCCTTGCCAACACTTGTGATCGTTTGTCTTTCTGTTAGAAACAGTCATTCTAACAGTTGTGAGGTGATATCTCAGTGTGTGTGTGTGTGTGTGTGTGTGTTTTGGAGACAGTCTTGCTATTTCACCTAGACTGGAGTACAGTGGTGCGATCTAGGCTCACTGCAGCCTCTGCCTCCCAGACTCAAGCAATTCTTGTGCTTCAGCTGCCCAAGTAGCTGGGACTATAGGCGTGCACCACCATGCCTGGCTAATTTTTGTATATATTTTTTATTTTTAGTAGAGACAGAGTTACACCATATTGGCCAGGCTGGTCTTGAACTCCTGGCCTCAAGCTATCTCCCTGTCTTGGCCTCCCAAATTGCCGTGATTACAGGTGTGAGCCACCACCGCTGATCCTCATTGCGATTTTGGTTTACATTTCTTAGATAATTAATCTGTCCTCTCATATTCATTGTAGCATTACTTCCAACAGCCAAGATGTGGAAGCAACCTAAATGCCTCTATGAATGGATAAAGAAAATGTGATGTGGGGTGTATGTGTGCATGTGTGTGTGTGTGTGTGTGTGTGTGTGTACAAAATGGAATATCACTCAACTTTTAAAAAGAGGAAAATCCTGTCATTTGTAACAACATGGGTGAACCTGAAGGACATTATGCTAAGTGAAATAAACCAGATGCAGAAAAACAGATATTTCATGATCTCATTCATATGTGAAATCTAAAATGTCAAATTCATAGAAGTAGAGAGTACAATGGTGGCTACTGGGGGCTGGGGTTTTTCAGTTGTATCTCAATGAAGTTGGGGGAAAATGTTATGACTTATTCCTTCTGCTTCCTGTAAAACAGCTTCAGTGGTCCTGAGTGAGGATAGTGGTAAGGTTCCTCGGTGCACTGCTACCCTGTCATCCCAATTAGTCACCCATCCTTTTTCTGAAACTCAACCAAGACCCTTCACACCTGGAAGAAGAAACACTTCCTCGAAAGAAGACAAAAGATGGGTGTCTCTTGCTCTAAAAATCTCCCCTCTGGCTTGTACCACGCTGCGGAACGAGGACTCTGTTCTGAATTCTCTGTATAAATGTCCTGTCAAGCTGTTTATACTCACAGTGCATTTTCTTGGCTTCCCCATCTCTGTTAATTACCCCCATTCAGGAACCTTTGAAGAGATAAAAGCCAGATTGCAGAAACACGCTAGTGTTTATCACGAATGACTTTGTAGAAGATTCCTGTAACAGAAAGGGGCAGGTCCTTTTCTTCAGAAGCCAGCTCTGCTGCCTCGGGTCTAGGGGTGACTCTTGCTTCTTCACCAGCTTCCTTTGAACTAGAGGTTCTGATTGTAGGAGATGGATGATTCCTACTCATGGGCTCTGAAAACTTCTATGAAGTTGCAGCTCATGACATGAAATGGGTGACATCGTTGGGTGACTGTTTTTTTGATTGTGTGTTTCTGCATCCTAGCCTCCAAGCCCTCCCAGACAAAGTCTCATTCATCCTCAGAATAGTAATCTCTCCTCGACTCCTTCTTCCCAGCAACATTCACTCCTGTGCTTTGATGTTTCTTTGTTAAAATGCTGCACATAAAAATACTCAAGGAGGGGGTTTAAGAATATGTATTTTCAAAAGCACTGTATCAAAAGGAGCCTTCTGTCAAGGAAAATACTACATGTACAAGAATAGATAGAATACAAAAGAAAATGCGAAGAGTTCTTAAGAGAGACTCAATGTAACATGAGTGATCAAAGGAGGGAGAGATGGTACCTAACTGGGAACTCTAGGGAGCATGTGTTAATTAAACGTGTATCAGGCATTACATTATTTTTGTCTTTGTGGTAATCCCATTAGGTAGGTAAACTGAAGCTTATACAGCGAACAAGCAGAGGAGAAGGGATTTGAACCCTGTAATGGTGGGTCTTAACCACAAGGCCATACTGCAGGAGTGGCACTGGAGCTGGCATTGGAGAAATGAACAGGGTTGATTGGTGGGGTCGGAAGAGGGCATTCCCAGTTTGAAAAACGGCAGGAAAATAATGAAAGAGATACGGTAAGGAAATCGTTAAAAGCATTCCTAGGCAAATCCATCCAGCCATCCATTTATTCAACAAATATTTGTTGAATGGCTGCGTGTACCAGGTACTGTCAGGCTCCTAAGATTCATTAGTGAACAAAGATTCCCTGCCCTCAAAGAGCTTATATCCTAGCATGGAAAGTCCGACAATAAAAGTAGAGTACACTAAGTTAGAAGTTATAGAAACAGAAAAATACAGCTGGGTGGGGAGGGATTGGGAGTGTGGGATAGGGTGGGGAGAGGCAGCAATTTAGAATGTGGGTGGGGGGTCCAGCACTCAGCTGCTCTCTCCCTCTGACTCTCCCTTGTCCTACTTTCCTCCATCTGTCTATCCATCTGTCATACCAGACTCTGAAACCGTGACAGTTTTGAGGTGGCATCTTAGGATAAAATTCTTCCTGCTGCATTGACAATCCCAAGCTGCTGAGAACAATCCTTCCACCAGCCCGGGAGGCACTGCAACCCCAGGAGGTTGTGATCGGGGCACAGGACGGAGCGTGGTGGCTGATGTTTCCTGCTCCCCAGGCCAAGCTGGGGCTTGCTGTCTTCCTGTTTACCACATCCCATTCCACCTCCCTCCATACCAGAGGGTCAGCTGCTGGGACAAGGTTGGGTACGAGGCCTTCATGAGCTTCTGCAGCCAATAGCTTTGCTGCAGAATGACCTTCCAGCTCAGAGGAGGCATCGAAGGAATGCAGACTGTGACTTGGGGTGGGGAGTGCAGAATTCCACTCGAGAAATACAACCATCCCCAGCACCCTGGCCTGGATTCCAAAGTAAACAATCTGGACGCTGAGGAGCACATGGAGGGCATGCATGGAGAAAGATGCTATCTCAAAGCAGAGACTCTGTCTCTTGGAGTGACATTAGAAAACCGCAAAGCCACTCCAAGGAAGGGGTAGGGGTCAACTCAGAGCTGGGGGCTCTTTCTAACAGCTCAGTAACAAGGCTATGGAGTTCCTTGTTTGGGGGCCACACAAGCAGCATGTGAGTACACAGGGGATTGAGGCAAGAGGGGATCTTTGAATCTTTGTTACCTAGTGCCACCAAAGCCTCTCCTCCTTCTGACCTCCAACAAAGTGATGTCAGACCACAGATATCTATCCACGCTGCACCCACCCTTGCACGCTTCTTCCCAGTAGACCTTGTTGATCCTGCCCCATGTGTTTTCCAGCAAGACTTGGTGACCTTTTTTTCAGGGGAGGAGATGGAAGAGAGCCCACAGGATGCTAGGAGCTGGGTGAGACGATGTCGAGGTTAGGTGTTGAAAACTCAAAACACTAAAGGCCTTTCTTAGAGATTGATTTCAAACACCCGAAGCCCACTTAGACTGGTTTAAATGAAAACAAGGAGGACATACGTTTGGAGTGGGGCAGAGGCATCTTCACACCTGGGCCAGAGCTGGGCTGCAGCAGGGCCCGGAACGGGATGCTGGGAACTGAGCCCATCCTGAAGGCTTCTCGGTATCTCTGCCTCTTCCTTCTCTCTGCAAACTGGCTTGCTCGCTTTCCCACACACATGCAGACCGCTTCCTAATGTCACACAATGTCCAGTTCTCACGGGAGACACTGATCAGGGTTTCTGGATCCCAATTCCAGATTCCTGGGGGACAGATTTGGCCCACCTGAAGTCAGTGTTTTACCCTTCCTTTCATTAGATGGTGACAAGGAGGGTTTTTTAAATTACAAAAATGGCCACAGAAGTCCTCAGATAGGGGAGGTGAGGTAGAGGAGGAGGAAGGGGGGCAGTTTTCAGATAATGTGATTTTGCTTGGCAGGTATTCCAGAAAATGCCTATTACAAGGCCCTCGATAACTGGAGAAATGTTCCATAGAATTAAACAAATCCAGCACAGTGTCAATTAGAACAAAATATTGGCTGCTCTAATGCAGACCCTGCTTTAAAGAAGACGGTTGTTTATTTCACTTCCCTGTAACAGCTGTGGCATAAGCAGACCAGTTACGGGAGGGAGGATGTACAGTGCACAGCCTCTGCGGTGGCTTCCCAGACCTCTCTTCCTGGTGTTCATGGCCTCGCATAACCACCTCATATGTGGGTGGGACCTTCTCACCAACTTTCTGTGGCAGAAGTGATGAGATGTCAATGTCCAGCTGGGGCTCGAGGGCTGCCGGCACTCACACCAATGACCTGGGAAGTGGATCCTCCCCAACTTGAGCACTGACCCAGCCAATGGCTTGATTGCAGCCAGGTGAGAAGCCCTAAGCCAGGGGACTCAGTAGAGCCATGCCCAGATTCCCGACTAAGAGAAATTGTGAGATCATAAATGTTTGTATAAGCTGCTACATTTTGGAATAGATTATTGCAGAGAAATAGAATACTGATACGGGGTATCAGGTTTTTTTTCATCTTGTTTCCTTGCCACTCTTGGATGCTGCCCTCTTCCACATGGTCCAAAATGACCCTGGCCCATGCCTGCATCCCAGCCAGCAGGAAGGGGAAAAAGGAATGGCAGCGGGGGGGAAGGAATGGGAGGGCACACCTCTTGCTTGTCAGAACATAATGTGGAAGTTGCACATGTTGCTTCCACCCACATCTTATTGGCCAGACCTTGATGCATACACACCTGTAGCTACCAAGGAGGATTGAAGGGGCTGCCTAACGCCCAACAGAAGATCAGGACTTCTATTATGATAGAAGAACAGGAGAATGCATACTGGGAAAGAATCAGCAGTCTCTGTCACAAACACCAATGCTGCAGAGGTTTGTTTGGTCTGTGTATGTGATGAGGTTGTAGACACATTTCTATGGCCCATAGAGGCTGGGTTACATAGAGCATCATAAAGAGTCCAAGAAGGGGAGAGAGGAAGGATACCTCTGTAGACTTAGTACAGAATCTGCACAGCAAGTAAGAAATACACATTCACAGGATGAATTAGTGAACAGAAACCTAGACCCTGTTTGCTATTTCTTCAGGGTCATACCAACTATTTGGCAGCAGAGCTTATGATCAACCCAGGGCTTCTGCCTCCCAGCCCAGAGCTTCCTCTGCTTCTAAAGGACGACTCTGAAGCATTTATTCTGGGTAGGACTAAACGTGCTGTACGAAAATGAGGAGAGACTGACACACAGCAAAGGGCCTCATGACAATCACTTGCAGTCCTGGCATATTTTTCCAGTCAGACCAAAATAGTTTGGTTTCTAGCACCTAGTGAATATTACACCAGCTTTTTACATCACCATGAGCTCATCCTATGCCATAACATCTGTGAGCATTCAAGACATTTACATTTCATTGATGCCAGATGAAAAGAGAAAGGGTTCATCTCTGCTATAATTTCCCACAAAGAAATTAACATGTAAGGGACAGTCCTATCTGTGAATTTAGTTTACTTTAAAATACATTAGGATTTTCCTCTTAAAGGTATCCTACTAATAAAGCCATCTTTCTTGGGAGGATCTCTCCAGGGGAAAACCAGAATATTAGCACCCAAAAAGCACTCAATACATTCTTGGTTTCTTTTTCATTTTTTTTTTTTTTGCTATGCCCCTAACCAGCAGGAAAAATTCTTGTTAAATGAAATTACACACTCAATTTCTTTCCAATAATTACTGAGAAATAGAGGAGACTTCTGTTACCCCCCACCACTCCCCGTATGCATTCTCTCATTTATTTATTTATTTTTCTCTTTCTTCTTCCCTCCCTCCCTCTCCCTCTCTCTTTCTTTCTTTCTTTTTTTCTTTCTCTCCCTCTCTCTCTTTCTTTCTTTCTCTCTCTCTCTTTCTTTCTTTCTTTCTCTCGAGTTTTGCTCTGTCACCCAAGCTGGAACACAGTCCACGATCTTAGCTCTCTGCAACTTCCGTCCCTCAGATTCAAGCTATTCTCCTGCTTCAGCCTCCTAGGTAGCTGGGATTACAGGTGCCCACCGCCATGCCTAGCTAATTTTTGCATTTTTAGTAGAGACAGGTTTCACCATATTGGCCAGGCTGGTCTTGAACTCCTGACCTCAAGTGATCTGCCTGCCTCAGCCTCCCATAGTACTGGGATTACAGGTGTGAGCCACCGCACCTGGCCTTATTTTTCATTTAGTAGCAGAACTCACGTCTTCTAGCTGGGTATGTGGGTACCCAGTGATAGACCATATCACACAGTCTTATTTGCAGCAGCGTGTGGCCTTGTGATCACATTTGGGCCAACAGAATGTGAAAGGGAGTGATGCATGCAACATCTGGGTCATCTCCTAGCCATTGGGAATTGGTGGCAGTGGCATCTGGGGCAGCATTTTTACACCCAGAAATGGAAGCCACACACTGAGGAGGGTAGAGATCCCAAGTCTGGGTGCCTGGATGAGCTGATGGATCAGAACCATCTACCCAGCGAAGACTACCTGCTTCACTCTGGACTCTCACATCAGCAAGAAATAAATCTTATTTGAGGTTCTGTATTTGGCATTTCTTAGTTTGTACTTAAATAATACACAAGGTGTGGCATTATACTAAAGACATTGTTTAAGCAGTAGGTTTTCCTTTGTTTTAGGACTGTGTGTGCAGTCTAAAAATGTTTAGTCCTAAAATGCGTAAAGCATTTTAAGAGCTAGCTACTAAAAGTTCTCTAAACAATCCCCAAGCACACTGAAAGGCAACCTAGCATCCGATACTCATCAGCAAGGTCATAGATTATGAAATTGATTCTGCTCCATTACACACACCTTTCCACAGTCTCAAAATAGAGGTGCTGTCAGAAAACGGGTTCTATTAGAAAATTTGGGTCCTGTGACTACAAAAAATATCTATTCTGTGGAGAATAGAGTCTTTTAGGAGAAGGCAACCTGATCATATTTTCAGAGTGTAAGAAATTCCACTCTGGTGATGGAAATGCTTAGTATTTGCAAATACTACCTGTACATTCTGACAGTTCTGAGGACACTGTGAGACCCCACAAAATGGCCACTAAAAATCATGACATAATTGATCATCTATTACAAAATGGACACTTGGCCCCGCATAGATCACACTGAGTTTTCAGCCTGGGTTTCTATTCCCAAGTACCATCCCCCCATCTTCTGTGTACTTGGCATGCGTTGCCTCTTTAATGACAGATTCTTGACCATGTGGCCAAAATCTTTCTACAGAGAACCCAAGAAATAACCTTAGTATTTGCTTCATTCTGGGTAGACCTGCCTTTCTCCTCCAACTATTATAATACAACAGCATCTTTGAACCATATAGCACCAACCTGCTTTTTGAACTTCCTTGTTCTTGTGGAAAAAGAGCTCTGTGTGTGTGTGTGTGTGTGTGTGTGTGTGTGTGTGTTATATGTATATGTGCAATGGAATGAATTCAACGTCAAAAATTCTAACTGGAGTCCGGGTACAGTGGCTCACACCTGTAATCCCAGCACTTCGGGAGTCTTTGAGTTTGGCATCAGACCTCCTGTGTCTAGAGCCTGGTTTTGCCATCAGCTGTGAGGTTTGGCAGATAACATGCTGAGCTTGTTTCCCAAATGCCAAAGCAGGGATAATAGCCAGGTAGTCGTGCCTATAAAAGCATTTAGCATAGATCCGGCAAATAGAGGTGCCAAATTAATGTGCGTTATTACTGTTATAGTCCTTGGAAGGCTTAATGTTGAAAACTGGTGGTGTGATAGTGTCAGGCTGTTATGGAACAAATTATTCTTCCCACCAAATTTATATGTTGAAGCCCTAACCCACAGGGTGACTATATTTAGAGACAGGGTTGTTAAGGAGGTAATTAAGGTTACATGAGGTCATTAGGGTGGGGTCTTAATCCAACATGACTGGTGTCTATATAAGAAAAGGAAGAGACGCCAGGAGTCCTTGCATGCAGAGAAAAATCCGCATGAAGACACAGTGAGAAGGCGGCTGTCTGCAAGCCAAGGAGAGAGACCTAACTAGAAACCAACCCTGCCAGCATCTTGATTTGGACTTCCAGCCTCCAGAACTGTGAGAAAGTAAATTTATGTTGTTTAAGCCACCAGTTTGCTGTATTCTATTAAGACAGCCATGGCAAACGAATATACAGGCAATGAGGATCTGCTATTCAGACGAATGGTGTATCAGAATCACCTGGGAGGATTGTTAGACATGGACTGCTGGGTCCTGCCCTCATGATTTCTGCTTTGAGCAGAGTCTAGAATCTCTATATGTCTATCTCTCTATGTATTTGTTGACGTGAAGTCTCACTCTGTTGCCCAGGCTGGAGTCCCTGGCTGGATCCTGGCTCACTGCAACCTTTGCTTACCAGGTTCAAGTGAAAGAATCTAGATTTTTAAGAGATTACGGATGCTGCAAATCTAGGAACCACATTTTGAGAACCACTGATTTAGACCATATCCATCTTTAGTCATGTCCATCCTTAGCCAAATCATTCCTTTTTTTTTTTATTCTTTAAGGGAAATCAGGAGCACACAAAATAAATAATTTCACCTTGGACTTAAGCATTGTACTGAGTTTTTCAAAGATGACAAAGGAGCAGGTCAGCTTTTAACCCTTTACATCAGTAGCAGAAGCTCTAACACTGTGGAAAGAGAAATGCCAACTTCTAAACATTTGTGGGGATAGAAGGGACTGCCACTTTACCCTTCCTCCTGTTGCCAGCCTCATGTTTCTTAGCAGGAGAGCTCACCATCACTTTGCCGGGACTTCAAAGGAAGGCCTGTCTGCCAAATGTCTGCACGTGATGAGTGGTGATAGTGCATCTGGGAGGCCCTGGAGCTTCTGAGGCACCAGGGCAATTCTCTCACCATGGTGGAGTCTGGCACTAGTGTTTCCATGCTCACCTGAGCCCTGGGCAGTGGTCCTCATGGCAATAGAGTCTCTTGTATTTCCCTTATACAACCTGTACAATACAGCTGTAATCACTCAAGTCCATGGGCAAGTCTGGACTGCATTTGAAGCACTTTGGGTGACTCACAGACAAATGTTTTCTGAATGATTGGAGAAAAAGTCTAGCCAGAGGGCTTCTAGAATTGCAGAACAGTTCCCGGTTACTGGTGTGTCCACCCTGTCCTTCAGCAACTGGCGTGGGCTGAGCAGGGGATAGCAGCTGATTCTACCTGGGGTTGGCCTCTGCTTGATTTAACCACTCTTCCTGATGGCAGGTCTGGAAGGTGTCAGCACCATGAGAGGTTTTTGAATAAATGTCTGCCAGGCCATCTTCTCAAATCCACCCAGGACTGGAACCTTTGCTGGTGCTTCCTTTTACGTATGTGTAGACATCAGCTATTGGCGCTACCCCTCAGGTGGCAGCAGAGCCAGCTTCCTGGACATGAGACTTGTGCAGTCACAATGGGCCCCATGCTCAAAGGCCCATACCTGTTTTAATGTTCTGTGCTTGCTGTCTTGAAATTCTGAGTAATTTTTGAATGGGCCCTGAATTTCATTTTGCACTGAGCCCTGCAAATTATGTAGCTGGTCCTGGGTAGCAGTCTCAACCAAAAAGGAAGAGTAGTGGCATTGGGGAGGTAATGGATTTTTGATTGTACTTAGTACATCAAGTGAACTTTCAGCTTTGCTATTCCCAAACCCTCAGGAACCTCCAGTGAGAAGAGATTTCTGCAGTTTACTAACTCCAAGTTAATCCATCCAACTTCTGGCTCCTCAGAAAGCTCTTTAGAGAAGTCTTGTTGGGCGTAAAGATTAGAATGGTGGGTAGGAGAATATTTTTCCTTTAAGGCTCTAACTTCTCAAATAGCAAGCCCCTACAAGAAATCTGGCCAGTCTGAGTGAATCTATTCAGACAATTCTAATGAAATCCGGGAATGGTCTTGCAATGAGACTATAAGTGTTTCTAAAGTCCAAACTCTAGAGACGCTTATTCCTCTCGTAATCCCCAGCCAGTACTTGGCACATGGTAGGTACACCCAATATTTGTTGCTGCTGGTGATAGTACTAATAATAAACACCAGTTTCCTCATCATCTCCTCTGGATTCCCACAGAGCTAGGGCCGCATACTAGGGACCCAGAAAGATCCCTTCTAAGGAGGTTGCAACTGCTTACTCTAAAAATTGCCTTCTTCAATACAAACCCCAAACAAACCAAACATCAACCCCCAAGACAAGACATTAACCCCCAAGACAAGACATTAACCCCCAAGCAAACCAAAACAATCCCCCAAAGATATTTCCAACCCCTCACTGTACTAGTTAGCTGCTGTTAGTACAATGACGTTGTGCCACAAACTACCCTCAAATTTAGTGACTTAAAACAACTGCTGCTTCTTATGAATCTGGGGTTTGTTGAACCATGTTTGGCTTGTGGGGGAGGCTCTGCTTCAAGCTATGGGTACAGTTGAACTTATGTGGGAAACTCTGCTCCAAATGTATTGACTTTGGACCCAGAATAAAGGCAGCGGCTATTCAGGACAAGCTCCTCTCAGGGCTTTGGGTGCATGGAGATATGGAAGATCTCTTGGGTCTATGCTCATATGGTATACCGCTACATCTGTCGACATTTCATTGGCCAAAGCAAGTCACATGACCAAATGCAAAGCCAAGAGGCAGAGTAGTACTCTCTGCCAATATAAGGTCAAAGGCAAGGATGTGGCTCTAGAGGTGCAAAGCTGAGGCCAATAATTCAATGCACCATACTAACCCTATTATTAAAAATACTTGTCTATTTTCTGATTATAACATGAGGTCATTGCCTCTTATGCATTCAGCACCCACCAAGTACTGAGCAAATGCCAAATAAAATGAAATGGAAACATGTATCCTATAGTCCAAAATTATTTAATTTTATCAAGGTGCCAGTTTATTAAAAAATCTCCTAGGGAGCATATTAAAATACAGATACTCTATTTCCAGGTAGCATAACAAAGAGGTCTAGGGCCCAGTAATCTGTGTTTTCACAAGCACTTTAGCTAAAACACAGCCCACATTTTGGATACACTTCCTAGTCCTCTATTATGCCATTAAGTTAATCAATACCGAGATGCTAACACATTTGGGAAGATCTGGTTTAGTGATGGGTATTTTGTAAACTTCTGCACATCTGAGTGACAGCTTATCTCCCCCATCCTCTTAATTCTGCTTTAAATGAGGTCCTGGATGTATCACTCACACCAGCTTTACATTTGGCTTCTGGCCTCTTGGCATTGTTTCAACACAGGTATCCTAGCGTCATCTTTAGAATCTGAACGTTGGTCTCTTGTGACTGTGCATACTGTAGAAGGCACGAATCCATTTTCGCCATTCATCAAACTCCTTCTTTTGCTACTTCACTCAGATTTTTTTTTTCCTGAGTGATCCCAAGTTCCTCTCTTTCAATTGATGGGGTCAAATCACAGCTGACCCCCATCACCATATGCTACCCCTCGTTCTAGGTTAAGCCACATAAAGTCACCACAATTGTGGAGAAGAGCCATGTGTCACCATCTAGACCATGCCTCTCTCTGTAGTGTGATAAGCTTGTAGAATAAAAGTCTGGAGCTTCTGGAGCTTATCATGGTCACTACAGAAGCTAAAGCCACCTGGGAGTGAAGCCAAAGTAAAGAAAAGTAGAGCAAAGGATTTTGGCAACACATTTGAGCACCTGAATCCAACTGTACATGAAGATGTATCTCCTGGCTCTTTCCATTAGATAAGCCAAAACCTTTCCCTTATTAAGTTAATTTAAATTTGATATTTTGGCTGGGCAAGGTGGCTCATGCCTATAATCTCAGCACTTTGGGAGACTGAGGTAGGCGGATCATCTGGGGTCAGGAGTTCAAGGCCAGCCTTATCAACATGGCGAAACCCCATCTCTACTAAAACATACAAAAATTAGCCAGGCGTGGTGGCACCTGCCTGTAATCCCAGCTATCTGGGAGGCAGGAGAATCGCTTGAACTCAGTAGGCAGAGGTTGCAGTGAGCTGAGGTTGTGCCACTGCACTCCAGCCTGGGCAACAAAGTGAGACTCTGTCTAAAAAAAAATAAAACGGTTTCTTTCCCTTGAAACTGAAAGGGTCCCGACATATATCATGTCTGATGTAGAGACCAACAGGACCACTAGCAAGTGGGACTGATTAGAACTGAGCAAAACCCAGAATTCACTCACGTACACACACACACACACACACATACCCACACACCCACACACAGTTTATTCTGGCAACCAAGCTGGACTTGGGGACCAAAATTCATTAGTTGAGATATATCTAAAGCAAAATGGATTGATTAAAAAATGAATACAGCTATTAAACATCTGTGTGTTCTAAGTGAGACCTTATCACACTATTTTAAATTATTCCCTCTTAATTACATCTGCCACAAGAGTTATATTTTCTTCCTTTCTCTCAACTCCCACTAGTAACATTGTCAGTGACTTCTTCCCAGGTATTTCATTAAAGGGTCTCTCTGAAATATATATGTATTTTATATATATATATATATATATAACATATACGTATTTTTTTCTTTTTATGTTTAGCTGTGATGAAAGGACAGACGCCTAACTTTGAACAGCAAGAAATAATGGATCACTTTGAACGTCTTGTCTTTTTATTAGAAATATGATGATATGGCTAGGTGGGATGTTTTCAAAGAGACAGGATGTTACCTTAAACATTTACAAAGCTGTGGTTAAAACAGTCTTTTTAAACTACCTTTTCAACCCACGGAGCTTACATAAATATTTGACCGTTGGTGACAGGCCTAATAAATCTGTTTAGAATGTTGCAGCAATATTTACTTACAAAGTAATGGCATAAACCTACTTGGGCCAATAATTTTAAGAAGGAGAGATGCTACTTTTTAGCACCTTGAATAAATATTTGCAAGACCTATAAATCCAAGATAACCCTGCTTCTTCCCTAAAGCAGCTTGCTACTTCCTACCATGTTCCATCCAAATGCCCCCTTTTAAATGTCATTCGGTTCAGTAGGAAAAGTTTGACATTCTCTTGAGATGCATTGGAAGACATCAACTGATACTGGGATATAATAGGGAAATTCTTCAATTTCCTAATGGTCCAAAGTTCTGCAAGGTACTTTCAGGTTAGAGGAACTGCAGAAATTCTTACATGAACATTTGAGAGATAAATCTCATTATGTCTGACCAGGAAGTAAAGGATGCATTTCTTCCTTAACCCACCACATTATAGAGATTGTAGAACATGCTTAAAACGAACAAGTAGAAAAGATGGTGGCTTGTCTGGGCATCCTTTCTCCTGGAGAAACTAAGATGACAACTTAAATGTTTTAGGCAAGGGTGTCCTTGTTCTTATGGCATGGAATGAGATGCCATCTGATTTCTCCGTGGCCCCTTTCAAGAGCTGAGTCTCTTCTTGATTGCAGGAGATGATTCCTCAAGGGAAAGATACCAGGGGTGGAAAACATCTCTTTCTGAAACAACACAATAACCTCTTGATTGCCAAATTCATCTCTGGACCATTTTTCACATAGTTGGGTTAAAAAAAATTTAAGAAGCGTTTCTTGTTTACTACATGGTAAAGAAACAAGGCTGTAAAAAACTCATCCCAAATACAAACACCAGAGAATTCCAAAGTGTTTGTGATTTACATATCACAGTTATGCTATCAGGTTTAATTTCCAGTAAGTGTTAACTAAACAAGTACTCACAATGTACAAAAAACCCAAGAGTGATTGACTTCTAAAGATAATGTTTTTCAAGGTCTCATGTAACAATTGCTTCTTTTCAGACTTAGAATGAGGCCTCCTGGCCTGAACATTCCTGGGGAATAAGAACAAAAGAAATTCGCTTTGGTATTTACATGATCTAGGCGTAGAAGAAAAGATGATGATGACTTTGATGTTCTGAGGAGGACGGGAGATGATTTGCTATTTATCCTTTTTCAGTGCATGGATTCAAACCAGATGGTCCACGTGAAATAGACCCCATTCGAAACCATTTTGCATTAAGTGAGGCCATACAGAAAGCCCTTGTTTCCTCTTTGGCAGTAGCCAGTGTGAGATGATATCAGCCTTCTAGAAGTGGCAGGGATGCCATGTTCACATCTGCTGCCAAACTTTAGGAACCTACCCACCAATGCCTTATCACCCAATAATGCCAGTCTGCAGGTGATTCTAGTAAGAAGAATCCTCACTAGCGACTGCCATTTGGGTCACAATGTTTTCTGTCTCTGTGAATGGCAGATGCTAAAAATACCTCATTGATGAATTTCATTTATTTTTGGGAGAATTGGAGAGGACTTCACAGAAGATTTGAGAAGTAGATTAGGATGGGGTAAGTACAGTAACAAGAATCTCTACACATGGCAGTAAGCTCTAGGTACATGATAGAAACAAAGTTCCTGCCCTTGTGGGCTTCCATTAGGGTGTAGTTTTCAGGATTATACCAAGTGTCAACAATGAAAAATCCTTCCCATCAAATATTGGCTCTGGACTTTGTCCAAATTAACATTACCCTCCAGAAAAGAAGGATCTGGATGAATGGGTGCTGTTTACACGTAAAGAGACAGGAACAGAGGCAAAGAACGCAAGGTGCTCAGCTTCTTGCCAACTACAAGAAACACCTTCAAACGTCAGAGTTATACGCCATAGCAGTTTTCAATTCTGGCCGCATATTGAAATCACTGAAGAGCTTTAAAAAATAGTGGCGATTTTGAGGGTAGGTGCTACAAATAAAGTTTTTGTTTTGTGTTGTTTTTAACGCTCTAGGTGAGTCTCTTTATCCCCAGGTGAGTCTGATGGGCAGCTGAGGTTGAATAATCATGGAGACAGCATTCTTCTTGGATTGGCAGCAGTAGAAAAGCCAGTGTTTATTATAGTGGATGCAAAGCATTAAGCTAAACTATACCCAGACGTTAGGGAGCTGGAGGCATCATTTTGAATATGTTGCACTGCAGGCCTCGCTGTACACAAACCAGCATTGAGCATCTTCTATGTAATAAGCAGGTGATGAAGCATGATGGAAAAACAAAAATAAATAAGCTACAGTCTCATCCCTGACCTCTGATTGCTCACACTGTACTTGGGAGTGAGGCAAACAACGATCACTACCTAATAAGAAAGATGAAACATTAGGACAGGAACATAGCTATTTGGTTTGTTCGCTGATGTGTCCACGGTACCCAGACAGTGTCTGACACGTAGCAATGCTCAGTAAATATTTGTTGAATGACTACATTTTAACAGCTATGGATTTTATGACAAAAGGTTGGTACCTTTATTAAGTAAGTTGTTAACAAAGGCAAAAGAGATTGATGCTTAATAATAGACAACGATATAAAAGATCCAAACAGATAATTAACCAAACAAAAAATATGAGTAAACAATCATATGGAGAAAAGTTTAACTGGATGAGTAATCAGATGAAAGTAAATTGGAATATAAATGAACTTCAATCTTTAATCAAATTAAGGAAGTGTAAACAATCAAAGGGAGTGCAGGAATGTGAGCATTCTTGCACTTTGCTCTTGGCACTATTAATTAATACAACCTTTTCTAGAGACAATTTGGAAATAATATAAGGCCTATAAAAATACACCAGTAAACTCATTTCTGAGTCTCTGTCCTAAGAAAATGAACCAAAATATGAAAAGGTTTATTTGTAAAGATA
Source organism: Cacajao melanocephalus (assembly GCA_963573385.1). Taxonomy (NCBI): domain Eukaryota; kingdom Metazoa; phylum Chordata; class Mammalia; order Primates; family Pitheciidae; genus Cacajao; species Cacajao melanocephalus. Next base: position 17,771 of record CAUYLG010023790.1, read on the forward strand.
TTCATGATAGTATTCTCTACAATAAAAATGAAAATAGTTAACTGCCCTCACACAGAGAGATAATTAAATTACAGCCAATGCAATATTACACAGTCATTAAGAGTGATGGTTATGTAGTTTCTCTCGATGTGGAAAAATGCTTATATTACTATATGAAGAGAAAAAATGAGATACAAATTATACAAAATTTATCCCACCTTAAAATAATTTTTGAAATGAGACAGAAATAAAGATTATATTTTAAAATATGCTATGGCTAGGCACAGTGGCTCATGCCTGTAATCCCAGCATTTTGGGAGGCCAAGACAGGAGGCTCATTTGAGGCCAGGTGTTCAAGACCAGCCTAGCCAACATAGAGAGACTCCTGTCTCTAAACAAAGAAAAAATATATAAAAATTAAAAGTACATTAATTAAAATATGCTATAAAAGCATGTGCATATTAAACAGAGAAAGGAATTGTGAAAAATTATTAAAGTTATTATAAATGACAGCCTTACAAATGAGTTTTCAACAATTATTTTCCAAGCAGTGTAATATTATTCTATTAATTTTATCATTAAAAATAATTTTAAAAGTTTTTATTAAAACAACAACAATGTGCTATGAAAGTACCAAGAAAGGAATGATTAGATTCTAGGAGAGGAGATCAATTCACAGAAAGTGATACTCAGCTACTGCTCAAGGATGGATGTGACAGTCAGGATAGGATAGTGCTGTAACAAACTGCATTTTAGTGACTAATGCAATAAAATGTTTCTTTCTCACTTCTAATTGAGTGTTAGGCCTGTGGTCTTCCATAGGTTAATTTTGGGACCTGAGGCCCTTTCATCCCATGGCTCCACAGTCCACTGCGACCTTGAGGTCTTCAATGACCAGCCACCAGATGGTGAGCGGGGAGAGAGAGCACAGGGAATCCTCATGGGGCATTTTAGAAGCCAGGTCAGGAAGTGATGCACATCACATCCACCCAGATACCATTGGCCAGAACTAGACCTATGACCCCAGCTGGATGCACAGGGACTGGAAAATGTGATCTTCCAGTGTGCTCAGGAGGAAATGAAAGGGTTTGTTAGACACAAAGCATCACCTCTGCCACAATGAGTTATGCATTGGAGGGAGGAGAAACGGTGTGTTGCAGGTGAAGCGGTCTGCATGTTGGGGGTTATTGAGTATTTCAGTCGAGGCCTGAGAAAACATGGTGCTCTTGAGGCATGCACAGTCTGAGGGTGGCTGGAGTATAGGAGGGATGTGGTGAGAGATAGGAGCTGAGAATGGAAAAGCGACAGATTAGCCTATAATGAAGTTTGAAGCCAGATGGTGAAGTCCCTTCCACACCCTTTATGAAGGGGTTTTCAACTCTGGCCTGTATATTATGGAAAAGAATGAAAATATTTAAGAATCATTACATGTACACATGAGAAAATTCAGTCTGGCTATAGTATAAAGTATAGATTGAAGAGGGAGAGACCAGAAGGAGAGAGAGTCATTAGAAATTTTTATTTCTAGGGGCATCACTGGCTTCCTAAGTCACAGAGGACATATAGACTCTCGACTTTCTGGTCAAACAATATTAACAGCACACCTACTGTTTATTAGATGTTCCTGAACTTTATGGGGAATAGGTTTCTGCACTCAGAAAAGTTTCAGTTGGATGGGAGGAGATAAGGATAATGGAAAAGAATAGAGTGAGTATAACTTCCAAGCTTACCCAAGTCTTCAACCAAATGTGAAAGGCTAAACCTTATAGACTGAATAATTGTACTTAAATAAAATTATATCTGTTGTATCTGATGCATTCCTAAACATAGGGAGTGGACTCAGATTCTGGGTAGCCAAAAAGAATGACTATATCGAATACAATTATTTTCAGCTAATATACTGTGTTTGTTAAAGTAAGAATGTCTTTAGGAGGGCCAGGCGCGGTGGCTCACCCCTGTAATCCCAGCACTTTGGGAGGCCGAGGCGGGCAGATCATGAGGTCAAGAGATCAAGACCATCCTGGCCAACATGGTGAAACCCCGTCTCTACTAAAAATATAAAAAAAAATTACCTGGGCGTGGTGGCATGCGCCTATAGTCCCAGCTACTTGGGAGGCTGAGGCAGGAGCATTGCTTGAACCTGGGAGGTGGAGGTTGCAGTGAGCCTAGCTCGCACCACTGCACTCCAGCCTGGTGCCTGGTGCCTGGCGCCTGGCAACAGAGCAAGACTGTCTCAAAAAAACAAAAAAAATAGAATGTCTTTAGGAGGATGTATTAGTTTCCTGTGATTGCTAATACAAATTACTGCAAGCTGGGTGGCTTAAAACAACAGAAACATATTCTGTCACAGCTCTGAAGGCCAGAAGCCTGAAATCAAGGTGTCAGCAGGGGCTTACTCTCTCTAAAGGCTGTAGGAAGGAAGCCAGTCTTTGCCTCTTCCAGCTTCTGATGGCTGTCAGCTTTCCTGGACTTGTCGCCACTTTACTCCGACCTCTGACTCTGTGGTCACATTGGTCTCTTCCTCTCCTGCAATCTGTCTATCTCTCTCTCTTTTTTTTTTTTTTTTTTTGAGATGGAGTCTCACTTTGTCACCCAGGCTGGAGTGCAGCAGCAATCTTGGCTCACTGCAACCTCTGCCTCCTGCGTTCAAGTGATTCTCCTGCCTCAGCATCCCAAATAGCTGGGATTACAGGCGTTCGCCACCACACCCAGCTAATTTTTTTGTATTTTTAGTAGAGACAGGGTTTCACCATGTTGGCCAGGCTGGTTTCAAACTCCTGATCTCAGGTGATCCACCTGCCTTGGCCTCCCAAGGTGCTGGAATTACAGGCATAAGCCACCACACCCAGTCTCTGTCTGTCTCTTGAAAGGACATTTATCATTGGATTTAGGAGCCATCCAGATAATCCAGGATGATCTCATCATCTCAGGATTGTCAATGTAATTGTGTCTGCAAAAGTCTTTTTCTTTTCTAATAAGGTAACATTCATAGGTTCCAGGTGTTAAGACAGAAACATGTCTTTTGGGGCCACCATTCAGCGCAGTACAGAGGACAGTACGTTCATTTAGATACAGCTTCATTAACTCCAGGTAAGCTGGTTTATCAGGCTGTTTCCACTCCTTGGCAGTGATGCTCAGGAACTGACAGTATGTCCCCCCGGACTTAGGAGGCTGAGGGGTGGGGAGAGACACTGATAGGGTGGGAGGAAGCTAAGACAACCGCTCTTAGCTGTACACTGTTGCTCAGTGTATTTAAGAATAGATGCCAACTTTTTCTTTAATTTTTGTTTTTAAGTTCCAGGGTAAGTGTGCAGGATGTGCAGGTTTGTTACATGGCTAAATGCATGCCATGGTGGTTTGCTGCACCTATCAATCCATCACCTAAGTATTAAGCCAGGCATGCATTAGCTATTTTTCCTAATGCTCTCCCCCGGCCCGACAGCACCCACCAACAGGCCCCAGTGTGTTTTGCTCCCCTCCCTGTATTTATATGTTCTCATTGTTCAGCTCTCACTTATGAGTGAGAATAGGCGGTGTTTGGTTTTCTGTTTCTGCGTTAGTTTGCTGAAGATAATGGCTTCCAGCTCCATCCACATCCCAGATGTTAACTTTCAAAGTAGGTCCCACCTTTTCTTACTCTTTCCTTCTCTTTTGTTACGTGTGTGTTTTTTTTATTTATTTAATTAATTAATTAATTTTTTTTTTGTAGTTTTAACTTCCACTTCTTCATTTTAGAATTTCTCTTGTACATGCTGGCACATATTACATGCTGGCATGTTTCCAGTGGGTTGACCTGTTGGCTTTCTCTTCCATATAATGAAAGAAGGTTAGAAACACCTTATTCTCTGTATCCCACTTCTCTGTATCCTCCTCCACAGTTCATAGAACCATCCTCTATGGAGTATTTAATCCTGCTATTGTGCTGAAGCTTTGTTTATAATGGTGGAGGATCAGAGACGGTGTCTATCAAGTTTGTTTCAAAAAACAATCATTTTTATTTACCAAAAAAAGCTTAAAACATGTCTGCACACAAAATCAAATCCTATAAGTGTTCACTTATAGCAGCTTTATTCATAATTGCCAAAACTTGGAAGCAGCCAAGTCTTTCAATAGGTGGATGGACACACAAACATTCAGACAGTGGAACTTTATTCAACACTAAAAAGAAATGAGCGATCAAGTCATGAAAAGACATAGAGGAAACTTCAAACCTTTTACTCAGTGAAAGAGGCCAATCAAAAAGGCTGTATCCAGTAGATTCTAACTAGACGACATTCTGGAAAAAGAAAGTTTATGAAGACCATAAAAAGATCAGTGGTTACCAAAGGTTAAGAGGAAGTGAGAAATGAATAGATAAAGTGCGGAGGATTTTCAGGGCAGTAAAAGTATTCAGGAAGATAGTAAAATAGGCCAGGCATAGCGGCTCATGCCTGTAATCCTAGCACTTTGGGAGACCGAGGCGGCTGGATCATCTGAGTTCAAGAATTCAAGACCAGCCTGGCCAACATGGTGAAACCTCTTCTCTACTAAAACTACAAAAATTAGCCAGGCATGGTGGCACATGCCTGTAATCCCAGCTGCTTGGGAGGCCAAGGCAGAAAAATAGCTTGAACCTGGGTGGCAGAGGTTACAGTGAGCCAAGATCTCGCCACCGCACTCCAGCCTGGGCAACAGGGTGAAACATTGTCTCAAAAAAAAAAAAAAGATAGTAAAATAGTGGATACTTATATTATACATTTGTCAAAACTCACAGGTTGTACACCTTGAAGAATGAAGGGTAAGAAAGACTATAGAGTTTAGCTGATAATAATATGTCAATGTTGCTTCATCTATTGTAATCAATGTACCACTCAGCTGCAGGATGTTGATAGCAGGGGAGGCTGGGGGTGGAGAGGCGTTTAGGGAATATGTAGGAACTCTACTTCCTGCTCAATAGTGTTGTGAACCTAAAACTACTCTAAAAAATAAAGTCTCTTTGTATTTGTAAAAGCCTAACCATCTTTATTTTTCCTCCCAGAAATGTCAGGGATTCCTAATGACAAGTCTCATCTTGGAAGTATCTCAAGCAGATTTTTATCACCGTTTCTTTTCTCTTGACGATAAACACCAAGGTTGATATTCAGATCATGGGCTAAAAAATTTTTTCTGGATTAAAAAGTGAAACTAAGAAGTCATTAAACTAGCATAGCCAGACGTGGTGTCTCATGCCTGTAATCCCAGCACTTTGAGAGGCCGAGGCGAGCAGATCACCTGAGGTCGGGAGTTTGAGACCAGCCTGGACAACATGGTGAAACTCCATCTCTACTAAAATTACAAAATTAGCTGGGCATGGTGGCGCAGACCTGTGATCCCAGCTATTCAGGAGGCTGAGACAGAATTGCTTGAAATCGGGAGGTGGAGGTTGCAGTGAGCCAAAATTACACCATTGCACTCCAGCCTGGGCAAATAGAGCAAAACTCTGTCTCAAAAAGAAAAAGAAGTCATTAAACTAGGCTTTCTTCTGAGATGTTTGTTCTGGACAAACTGAGAATATTGCCCTTTTGGTAGTATTCATTGGAAAGGAGAGGGTAATTCACAGCCCGTCTCTTAAGGGCAGCCCACGGAGGGAATGAAAATGCCTTCACGTAGGTGTTACAAAGAAGGCTATGATCCCCTGCGGGACATGATTTCCCCGGCTGCTGGGCAGCATTCCACAGGGTTATTCCATGGTAACGAAGTTTAGTGTTTGGCATCCAAAAGTGACATCATAGCCACCTAACTTTAGGAAATTCATGAGTTTGGTTGGGTTGGTTGCATTTCAAGACCAAGAAGAAAAAGGTGAAGGATAAAGTTGGTTCCTTTTGATCCCAATCTGGTGCACACAGACAGAAATCAAACAGAAAAACCAGCTGTCAGCAAGGAATGACGATATCGGGATAAAAAAATAGACCATGAAAGAGCACAAGGAAATTCAGATGAGCTGCAGTCAGCCGCCTGCTGAGGACTTCCCTCTTCAGCACTCCTCTAAGTACGGCCATCCTCAGCAGGGTTGAATCAGGACTAAGTGAGCCTTTGCAACCCCCTGAATGCCTGAGACTTGCCTGCCCCCACACCGCTGAGTGGTCTCAAATAGCCCCACACATTCAGGGACTAACATGCCCGCCAACCCCAAGGCCATACAAGTCTGACAATTCTGACAACCATGACAAAAAAGGGATTTCTTCAACTTGCTCATTAGCTTTATACTTTTCACATGAGCTTCAGAGACAACATCTTCATAATACAGATAAAGTGAGGAAGTGGTCATTTAATAACATCTTAGGGCCGGGCGCAGTGACTCATGCCTAGAATCCCACCACTTTGGGAGGCCAACGTGGGTGGATCACAAGGTCAGGGGTTCGAGACCAGCCTGACCAACATGGCAAAACCTCATCTCCAAAAAAAAAAAAAAAATACAAAAATTAGCCAGGCATGGTGGTGTGCACCTGTAATCCCAGCTACTCAGGAAGCTGAGGCAGAAGAATCGCTTGAACCAGGGAGGTGGAGGTTGCAGTGAGCTAAGATCACACCACTGCATTCCAGCCTGGGTGAGAGTGAGAGAGTTTGTCTCGAAAAATTAAAAAAAAAAAAAAATTGCAGACTAGAACTCTTAAGGCTCATCAGTGTTGAAGAATAAAAATTGACATTTATAAAATCATGGTGTACAAATTCTATAATTTTAGACATCAAGAACATCAACTGAAACTTGAAAGAATTTTGAGATAAAGTTTTTAAAGTGTTACTTTTAAATTTTGAAAAAGGTGCCGACCACAGTG
>CAUYLG010023792.1:0-2500 GCA_963573385.1 Cacajao melanocephalus
CTTAATGACCTACAAAGAGACTTAGACTCCCACACAATAATCGTGGGAGACTTTAACACTCCAGTGTCAATATTAGACATATCAACGAGACAGAAAATTCACAAGGATATCCAGGACTTGAACTCAGATCTGGACCAAGCAGACCTAACAGACAGCTACAGAACTCTCCATCCCAAATCCACAGAATATACATTCTTCTCAGCACCACATCACACTTACCCTAAAATTGACCACATAATTAGAAGTAAATCACTCCTCAGCAAATGCAGAAGAGCAGAAATCATAACAACCAGTCTCTCAGACCACAGTGTAATCGAATTAGATCTCAGGATTAAGAAACTCACTGAAAACCGCACAAACTACATGGAAACTGAACAACCTGCTCCTGAATGACTACTGGATAAATATTAAAATGAAGGCAGAAATAAAGATGTTCTTCGAAACCAATGAGAATGAAGACACAACATACCAAAATCTCTGAGACACATTGAAAGCAGTGTCTAGAGGAAAATTTATAGCACTAAATGCCCACATGAGAAGTGAGGAAAGATCTAAAATCGACATCCTAACGTCAAAATTAAAAGAACTAGAGGAGCAAGATCAAACAAAATCAAAAGCTAGCAGAAGACAAGAAATAACTAAGATCAGAGCAGAATTAAAGGAGACAGAGACACAAAAAACCCTTCAAAAAATCAGTGAATCCAGGAGCTGGTTTTTTGAAAAGATCAACAAATAGATAGACTGCTAGCCAGACTAATAAAAAAGAAAAGAGAGAAGAATCAAATAGATGCAATAAAAAATGATAAAGGGGATATCACCATCGATTCCGCAGAAATAAAAACTACAATCAGAGATTACTACCAATACCTCTATGCACATAAGCCAGTAAATCTAGAAGAAATTGATACATTCCTGGAAACTTACACCCTCTCAAGACTAAACCAGGAAGAAGTTGAATCCCTGAATAGAGCAATAACAAGGTCTGAAGTTGAGGCAGCAATTAATAGTCTACCAACCAAAAAAAGTCCAGGACCAGATGGGTTCACAGCCAAATTCAAACGTACAAAGACGAGCTGGTACCATTCCTTCTGAAACTATTCCAAACAATACAAGAAGAGGGAATCCTCCCTAACTCATTTTATGAGTCCAACATTATCTTGATATCAAAACCTGACAGAGACACAACTAAAAAAGAAAATTTCAGGCCAATGTCCATGATGAACATTGATACAAAAATCTTCAATAAAATACTGGCAAACCAAATCCAATAGCACATCAAAAAGCTTATCCATCATGATCAAGTCATCTTAATCCTGGGGATGCAAGCCTGATTCAACATATGCAAGTCTATAAATGTAATCCATCACACAAACAGAATCAAAGACAAAATCCAAATGATTATCTCAATAGATGCAGAGAAGACCTTCAACAAAATTCAACAGCCCTTTACGCTAAAAACTCTCAATAAACTAGATATCTATGGAACATTATCTCAAAATAATAAAAGCTATTTATGACAAACCCACAGCCAATATCATACTGAATGGGCAAAAACTGGAAGCATTCCCTTTGAAAACTGGTACTAGACAAGGGTGCTGTCTCTCACCATTCCTGTTCAACATAGTATTGGAAGTTCTAGCCAGAATAATCAGGCAAGAAATAGAAATAAAGTGTATTCAATTAGGAAAAGAGGAAGTCAAATTGTCTTTATTTGCAGATGATATGATTATATATTTAGAAGACCCTGTTGTCTCAGCCCAAAATCTCCTTAAGATGATAAGCAACTTCAGCAAAGTCTCAGGATAGAAAATCTATGTGCAAAAATCACAAGCATTTCTATACACCAATAACAGACAAACAGAGAGCCAAATCATGAGCGAACTTCCATTCACAATTGCTACAAAGAGAATAAAATACCTAGGAATACAACTAACAAGAGATGTGAAGGATCTCTTCAAGGAGAACTACAAATCACTGCTCAAGGAAATAAGAGAGGACATAGATGGAAAAACATTTCATGCTCATGGTTAGGAAGAATCAATATTGTGAAAATGGCCATACTTCCCAAAGTAATTTATAGATTTGGTGCTATCCCCTTCAAGCTACCATTGACCTTCTTCACAGAACTGGAAAAAAACCAGCTTAAACTTCATATGGGACCAAAAAAGAGCCCATATAGCCAAGACAATCCTAAGCAAAAGAAACAAAGCTGGAGGCACCACAACTTCAAACTATACTACAAGGCTACAGTAATCAAAACAGCATGGTACTGGTACCAAAATAGAGATATAGACCAATGGAACAGAACAGAGGCCTCAGAAGTAACGCCACATATCTACAACTGTCTGATCTTTGACAAACCTGACAAAAAAAAAATGGGGAAAGGATTCCCTGTTTAATAAATAGTGTTGGGAAAACTGACTAGCCACGTGCAGAAAGCTGAAACTGGAACCATTCCTTACACCTTCTACAAAAATTAACTCCAGATGGATTAAAGATT